>CAUYQG010059675.1:0-17963 GCA_963574415.1 Tarsius wallacei | reverse complement strand
AGGATGGTCATCATCAATAACTCAAAAAAAAACAACAGATGCTGGAGAGGATCCGGAGAAAAGGGAACACTTCTACACTGTTGGTGGGAGTGTAAACTAGTACAACTTCTGTGGAAAACAGTGTGGCGATTCCTAAAAGATCTAAAAATCGACCTTCCATATGACTCTGCAATCCTCCTACTTGGAATATACCCGGAAGGACTCAAATCACTATGAAAAATATACCTGCACAAGCATGTTTACTGCAGTATTATTTGCATTAGCAAAAACATGGAACCAACGATGCTGCCCATCAAAAGAGGACTGGATTTAAAAAAATGTGTTACATATACATGATGGAATATTATGCAGCCATGAAGAAGGACAAAATTATAAACTTCACAGCAACTTGGATGGACTTAGAGCCTATAATACTGAGTGATCTACCACAGAAACAAAGAACTGAGTATCACATGTTCTCTCTCATAAGTGGACCTTGAACAATTATCATAATACTTTAAGAAAGGGATTGGCAGTCATTGGAAACTTTTGTCGGGGGTTGGGGTTGGCAGTAGTGGGAAACTGCCGGGAGGGAGGGACACGCCTCATCAACAAGGGTACCTGCATAATGAACATTTGTATACCTAACCATGAATTGTACACCATGTCTTCAAAATAAAATATTAAAAAAAATACACTTACAAAGCAGAAAACAAGATTTGGCCTTATGTACGATAGGAGCTGCCAGTTTTGAGGAAGGAATGGTAAAACTGTTCAGAAGGGCAATGGAAGAAATGACAAAAAGCCCTCCCACCCCAACCTCTACCTGGCTGTCTTCAGATATCACTGTGAAGGTTGAAGGCTAAAGGACTGGTCTGTGCAGAGATTGTGAGACTAGGAATGAAGAGGATAACCCTGGAACTGGATGAAGACATTTAATTTGACATTTGAATAGGATTAAAACAAGTGAGTGCTGTCTTTCTTCTACCAGCTCTGCAGGGCAAGACTATCTCCACGTTGTATCTCAGGGTCTAGTGTTAATTTCTAGGTCCAAATGGATGTTCTGTGGGCAGCTGTCAGTGTGGATGAACGTGTATCAATCACTTTTGACTTTTTTCTTCCCCCGGTTAGAGAAGGTACTCAGAATTTGCTGTTGGACTAGACTAGTATTACTTGGTTCACATTAGCTTATCTCTTTTGTTCCAGTCATTTCTGAACTAAATCTGTTTCTAAAAGACACAATTTGAGTTCAATGAATGTACTTGTGTACAGGTTATACAAAGGTTAATCTGCATTAGGATCTGTTTCTATCAACCTACAATTGGCAAGGAATTGGATGGAAGATTCTGTGGTCAACGGGGCCCCATGTTTTTGTTTTTTGTTTTGGTTCCAAGACCACAGGAGCCTGATTACTTCACTGCCCACAACTCTGTTTGTGAGGCTGAGTTGAATGCTATTTGCTTCACTGTGATCCATGCCTAGCTCTGGCACCCTTAATCCTGTCTGGTTTTCTGTCCTTAACCTCAGCACAGAGGATAGGTGAGATCATGGCTTAACATAAATCCATCCCCTTGAGAGGCAAAACAACTTACAAACACCGTATTTGAAGCATATGTGGAGTATAAACAATAAAGGCACACTGTGATCAAAAATGTTCTAGAAAGACTGGCAGTGGTGTGGTGAATGCCTTGGCCTGTTGAGTAAAACAAGCTGCTATGTTCCTTCAGACAAGTTACTTTCTCTGCCTCAGTTTCTCTATCGATAAAAGTTAGAAATTGACTTCTAAAAGCCACCCAAGCCTAAAGCTTTATGACGCTAAGTAATAATAGTTGACATGTGTCAATATTATATTCTCACCAAGTGCTGAATTCAGTGTTTTATATGCTATCTGTATATGCAAATGACAGAGACACAGAAAAGTTAAGTCACTCATCCAGAGTCATACTTGGTCAATGGCAGTGCTGGGATTCCAAACTACACAGTTTGAACCCACATTTGTAACTATATCCTATAATATTTCTTTGTGTGAACCAAATCAAGGACACTTGGCTCTTAGGATGGGCCTAGACATCCGTATCATGTGTTTCTAGTTCCAGGCGGTAGTGAGATGTTTCTAATGGTGACTGTCTCTTCTCAATCTCTGTTGCAGCCCACTGAAATTCCACACATCAGGGATATAGAATCATGTGGCAGAAAGGTACTGCTAAAAGGAGGATGTGTAAAAACAGCACATAGCCCACTGGTTTACTCCATATGCATATGTGCCTGGTGCTTCAACTTAGCCATGATCCTGAGAACCAGAAGTAAATACAAGACATAGACAAAATGATAGAAGTAAAGGCGAAACTAAGAGTGGTAGAAGGAGTGTAGACACAGAACCAAATTCCCAAGAGGCAGCCTAGAAGTTTCTCATAAATGGTTAATGATGAGAGTAAGAAAGCCTTTGGGATGTAAGTTTTTTACTTAGTGATGATATATGTTAATGTTGACTTTTCTGAGCCCTTCCAGTGACAAAAGCAGAGGCGATGAACAAATTACAAATTACAAGGTAAACAATCTGCTGTGTAATTATTTTGAGCTTGAGAGAAGTGGGATCAGAGTACAAATGTTGTAAACATTTGACATGAATTTTAGTATTAGAAAATACAGGTTACTTATACTAAAAAGTACATCAGTGCATGACTGACATAACTTTTAAAAATAGCCCTTTGAAATTCCTTGGAGTTTTTGAGAGGGAAGTGAGTGGTAGCAGGTAAAAGCCCAAACTTTTGGAATCCTAGTTCTGCCTCTTACAAGTAGAGTAACTTTGAAAAATGTGTACGATATCCTTGTGCCTTAGAGTTTTTTTTCCCGCTTTCAAATAACTCAAATCCTAGTGTTGTTATGAACGTTAAACAAGTTAAAACATGTGCATTACTTACAATCGTAGTTGATATATATTAAGCACACATGAAGTAGCAATCGTTATTTCAAGCAGATTAGACACATTGAATTTGCTAATCCTGCCATTTACAAATGATCCTCATGTTTGTTCAAAAAGACCCTTTCTTGTCTCAATCTATTACAATCTCACTAATATCATAGTGAAATCATGGTGATCAAGATATGCAGAATCTCCAGCAGAAAGATACATTTTTGTGTTTAGAAATTGAAAAGGGGGCCGAGTACGGTGGCTCAGCTTGTAGTCCCAGCACGTTGAGAGGCCAAGCTGAGAGGATTGCCTGAGTCTGGGGGTTCGAGACCAGCCTGGACAACTTGGTGAGACCTCGCTCTACAATAAATCACAAAAACTAGCCAGGCGTGGTGGCATGTGTCTATAATTCCAGTTACTTGGAAGGCTGAGGTGAAAGGATTGCCTAAGCCCAGCAGGTGGAGGCTGCAGTGGGCATGAGCATGCCACTACACTCCAGCCTGGGTGACAAGAGTGAGACTCCAGCTCAAAAGAAAAAAAAAAAGAAAAAAAGAAAAAAAATAGACAATGTGGCAATGAGAGGGATGTGAAAATTGTAGGGCCCCTCTCTAGTCCTTACACAGGCTTCCCCTTCAAGTCTTGTATGGTTTCCATGGCTAGGACTGACACCTGAAGAGTTCTTTCTGAGAAGGAGTGGGCCAAGAGTATTAGGAGAATAGGGATGTAGTGTCACATGACTCTCCCTCACAAATCAGTGAGGATCTTCAGAAGGTCAGGGGAGAAAAACAAATTTAGTTTCAGGCTTTTCCTTTTTTTTTTTTTAAGGTTGGAAAATGTAGTTTATTTAGAAAGTAAATGAGAGAGAGAGAGGAGATTCACCTCTCCAAGGTAGGGGAGGGGGCAAGGCTAGGAAACGTGGTGATTGTGGTTCAAGGAGCCACATGGTAAGACCGTGTCTTAGCAAAGCAATGGCCACCTGCTGCTTGAAGTAGAAACCTTTTTAAACCTTTCCTTTGATGGGGGAAGGTCATTAAGGTGATTGGGTGGTGGTCTGCTCCATGTCATCAAAGAGGGCAGGTAATCACAGATACTGACATTAGGTGATGCACAGCAGGCACATGGGTAGGTTAGTCACATGATAGTTGCCATGTTGATGGGGTCTGTGTCATGAAGGTCATGAAGAGCTGATTAGGTTAATTTATTTAATAAACAAGGTGGGAGGGGATTGAATATTGACTCCATGTTATGTCCTTTTATTTCCCCCTCTTGTTACTTTAAAATATTCTTATTTGTACCAAGGAACAGGAATGAAGTCCAGTCTTCTGTAACTGCTTCCTTGACCTCTTGCTCCAGTCAGGTAAGGACACCCCTACACCCCTATCCAGCAGGAAGCCATTACGAGAGACTGAACTTTGCCTCTGTTCTCAGGTACAAATAAGCATATTTTAAGATTTTTCTTATCAAGTCTCTGTCTTTTTATCATGTGGACATAGAAGTTCGCTCTAGGTTCTTCCCTCAATCCCTAGTCTGGCAGATCTTCACAAAAATGGTGGGATGTGTGGAGGTAGAATTTCAACCATAAAATTAACTATTTCATTCATAAAAGTCTACTTTGAAACCAGTTGGTGAAACACTGTCCTGATATGCTTGTAATTGTGTTGTTTGGGGGAAAACTTTCCTTTTAATTATTAGAGATGTTAGAAACACTCAACTAATTTGATCAAATGTCAAGGTCAAATTGGTAATGCTGTTCCACTTTTAATTTCCTTAATGTAATAATACCTGTATTGTTCTTCAGAGAGTAGGAGACTGGTGGAGGAGGGGAGATTAATTTTAAGGAATTGGTTCATGCCATTGTAACAACTGCCATTTTCAAAATGTGTTTAAGACCCCAGTAGACTGAAGATTTAAGTAAGTAGTGATCTTACAGTCTGGATTCTGATATCTCTCAGTCTTGAGGACAATTCCTGCTTTTTTTTTTTTCCAAAACATTAATATTTCCTTGATTAAATGAGGCCCAACACATTATAGAAGGTAATCTTTTTTATTCAAAGTCAGTAGACTTATATGCTAATCACATCTCAAAGTTACCTTTATAGCTGCATCTAGGCTGGTGTTGACCAAACAAGTGGAGACCATAGCTTAGCCAAGTGAACACACAAATTTCACTATCACACAATGATTACTAATCATTTAAAGTCGAAGGAATTTACTTATACGAACTCACTGAGAACTCAGAAAAGCCAGTGAGTACAATAACTATCACTACAGATGAGGAAACTGAGGCCCAAATAAATAAAGTAGTTCATTCCAAGTTACACAGCTGGTAAAGGTCAGAACTGGTATTCAAACTCAGTTGTTAAGGCTTATAGAATTTCATGCAGGAATTTGAGCCAGATTTGTTATTTTTCTGAGAGACAAGAGGCAAAGATAAAAGCTAATTTAATGAAGTGGTTTTGTGAATAGTTTAGGAATGGGCTGGTGAGTAGGTTTGAAAACTGTCATAGGCAGTGGCATTGGAGATAAAGAGATGGGTTGTGATGAGTCATGTATGCCTTTATATGATCTTAAATATTTATTCTGAGCTAAAGGTTATAACAATTTCAAGAAATGTTGGGTGATGTTGCCCAAGAGAGGACAGAGGTATTCTATGTGTCCATAAGGGAGAACATTAACTAGGAACATGAAATCCTCTCTCAGTTTTAAACATGTCAGAGATGGAGGAGAAACTAGGCCTTTTGTATTCACATGGTATGGCAATTTTGGTTATGACTCCTTCCTGAGGGATTTTCAAGGGGAAGTTTATTATGCATGATTTTATCCTGTGGAGTGCAACCTTGCTATGTTGTCTTAGGAGGAATGATACAATTTAGTATTGGGAAGATTGATGAGAAAGAATGAGTATTAGAGATTATTTCCAATTAATATGCTGATACAAATGACTCACTTAATTTGGAGTTATTTGGATTTTTTTTCTCAAGAGAATAGGAAGATATCTTAATGGGAGTAAATGTCTGTGAGCCATGCCTTGGACAAAGGGTTAATATCCAGAATCTACAAGGAACTCAAATAACTCTACATTAAACAACCCATCAAAAAGTGAGCAAAGGACATGAATAGACACTTCTCTAAAGAAGACGCTTAAGCAGTCAAAAACATAAAAAAAAGTTCAGCATCACTAATCATCAGGGAAATGCAAATTAAAAACACACTATGAAATATCACCTCACACCAGTCAGAGTGGCTATTATTAGAATATCAAAGAACAACAGATGTTGGTGTGGCTGTGGAGAAAAGGGAATGCTCATGCACTGTTGGTAGGATTATAAACTAGTTCGGTCTCTAACAAAAACAGTATGGAGATTTTTCAAAGAACTAAAAATTTAATTACCATTTAGCTCAGCAATTCCACTACTAAGGCTCTACCTAAAGGAAAATAAATCAATATATAAAAAGGATACCTGTACTCATGTTAATTGCAGCACTTTTCACAATAGCAAAATCATGAACTCAGCCTAAGTGCCCACCAACAGTTGACTGGATAAAGAAAATGTATATATACAAACATGGACTATGCAGCCATAAAAAAAGAATGAAATTGTGTCATTTGCAGCAGCATGGATGGAGGTGGAGATCATCACCCAAGGTGAACTGACTCAGAAACAGAAAACTAAACACTGCTTTTTCTCACTTATATGTGAGGGCTAAATGTCCACAAAGATAGAAATAATAGACACTGGGGACACCAATAGGGTGGAACTGAGGAGAGGGATTGGAAGTTAGACATTACCTGTTGGGTACAATGCTCACTATCTGGGAACTGGGTCACCTGAGATATAAATATATATAAAGGAGAGGGGAAAAAAAGCTTTCAGGTAGGAACAAGACCAGAAGAAATGTGTATTTCAATGGCATTACCCTGAAGAGTAAAGATCGGTTTGGCTAGAGGGATTGTGGAGAGGTATAACAGCACATACCAATCAGAAGTATGTTAGTACAATCTGGATGAGAAAAGGCATTCAGGAGAGTTCAAATTGAGAGAAAAAAATGGGGAAAAAAAGTTGAAAAAGTATGATGGGTTTAGATTATTAGTATGCTGGAAACCAGTCATCTATAAAATAAATGAACTACTGAAATATTGTAGGGGAGAAATCTCAACCTTTTCCCCACCTCGCTTAATCATATACACGGCAAAATGCAAGATTTCAAGTACATTAGTCATAAATGTTTCCTAATTTTAGAATATAATACCTAACATTTATTGAGTTTCAACTGTATGCTTATTATTCTAAATGTTCTGCCTGAGACTTTTAGAGGCAGAAACTTGAATTTATTGAAAAAAGATTGTTTCATTGCCAAATATTGCTTCTAAAAGTAAACTAATTTAATAACTACATTATTAAATTCATTATGGCATTTTATAATAATAGTAACACATTGTGATCCGTCCTCTAACTGATGCTCACTGTCTGTGTGTCATAAAGAAGTTGTTGTGTCAGTGTGGTAAAAACGACCAGAAACATGGGTTGTCACTCCAGATTTCTTTCATTCCAGTTCTGGCTTTGCTGGTTGCTGGCTGTGTAATATTAGGCAAGTTACTTAATATTCTCCAGATGCCTCATTTTCCTCATCTGCAAAATAGGGACACCAGTATTGCTACCATCATTTGATGATGGTAAAGGATGGGTAAGCTGTTTAGAAGAGACCTGGCACATGTTAGCTGGTCAGCACATCTTAACTCTTAATTGGTGTAGGAACGAGACATGAAAATCTGAACCAGTACCTAATCATGAGGATGGAGAGTGGGGTTGAGTTAAGAGATTTTCCAGTAGGACAAGCTCCCTTATTGTGCCATAAGATAAAGTGTAAGTAATTAAAACTCCATCAGCACTAGAAAAAATAATCGAAACTAATAGAAACTAATTTTCCAAAGGCATGCACGTGTGTATGCACATTTTACCTTCAAATTAAAGCTAAACTCTTAGAATGAAACCTGCTACTATTTCATCCTCTCCCTCGTACTTTCTTTCCCTCCCACCATAAAGAGCCTTAGAAAAAATTTCTTATTCTATGAAAGTTACACAGGGTTAAAACAGGTTGAAACAAAATCAATGAGTAAATGTGGGAAATAGAACTAAGACAAATAACGCTACATTGCAAAATCCCACAGTTAGGAGTGAACTTAAAACTGATTTTCTGTTACTCTGAACTGTGGTAACACACATGTTTGGGGTCAGGGCCAGTAGATGAGGGAGGTTTGCTATCTGGTTTTGCCTGTCCTTACTGCTGCTGAGGTCAAGCTGGCTGGCATTTGCCTACAAACAGCTGATATCTTACTTTCAGTAAATGTTAATGGTGGCTGCCACCACATGCCCACAAGCTTTATCAAATATTTACTGAATATGTAGTTTATGAAAAACAGCTATGGCACTTAAAATAGGCAAAGACTTATTTCTCATTTGCTCTACTGTTTTGTAAAAATTGTCATTCAAATCCTAGGCAGGATATTAAGAGAAGCATTGAATTATAATCTGGGCATTAACTGTACTGTTCAATCTGATAGCAACTAGTTACATATGGCTATTTAAATTTTAACTAATTAAAATTAAAATGAAAAATTCAGCTCCTCTGTTGTACTTGACATATTTCAAGGGCTCAATAGAGCTAGTAGCTAAATACTGCGATGAGGATATAGACCATTCCATCATCTCACATACTTCTGTTATCCTGTACTGTAGTGTTCTGGCCACAGTTCTAAAATTGATTTGATCAAATACATAGGTTCTATATCTTTTGAAATTTTCTTTTTACATCCCTTTAAAAATGAGTGTATTCATTTTCTGTGGCTACTGTGACAAATAACCACAAATTTAGTGACTTAAAATAAATGTATGTTCTTACAGTTCTGTTGCTTAGAGAACTGAAATGGATCACCCGGGCTACAGTGAAGGTATCATCAGGGATACATATTTTTCTGGAAGCCTCATTCCTATTCCCAGTAGATGCTAGAGGCTGACTACACGTCCTGGCTCATAGCTGTCTTTCTCCATTACTAAAGTCAGAAAGTTTGGGCTGGATCTCTTCACAAAGCCATTTCTATCATTCTTTCTCTTTTGCCTCCCTCTTACATTTATAAGGACTCTTGTGATAGCACTGGGCCCACCCAGATAATCCAGAATGAATTTAACATCTCAATGTCAACTGACAAGCAATCTTAATTCCTGTTGTGCCATATAACATAACATAGTCCTAGATTTGTGGAATTGAGACATGGCCATCTTTGGCAGGGGGAGATTATTGTTTTACCTTCCATGATGAAAAAATATTTAATAAAGCATGGTGATTTTCCTTGAAGAGAAAGGCTACATAAATATATTACAGATAATTATTCACATGTTTCTTAATTTAGGAATTCTGATTATATAATGAAAGAATTTAAATTAAATAACTACAAAATAAGATAATAATAGCTTATATTTAATATGCACCAGACAGTAAGGGCTAAGGTTTTAAAAATGAACATGCAAAAAAAAAATAAAATAAATAAATAAATAAAAATGAACATGCATGAACTCATGAATGAATGAGATATTAGAGACATTAACAGCACCTTCAGTGGTAGTATGGGATAAATGAAGAAGAACATCAGGGATATCAATCAGGAAAATGTGGTTCTTTTCCTGGCATAGACATTCACCTGTGCAATTTCTCTGGATTTAAGTTTTTCAGATAGATAAAAGAAAGAGACCAGATAAAATTATCTCTAAGTTCCCTTCCAACTCTTACAATTTTCCTTTATGAATTAAGGTAGCTGAGGAGATAAGATCGCAAAAAAGCACGATATTGAATTATTCTGTATTACTGGAAAATAAAATAAGATGGAATGTGTTGAAACACTGGAGAAAAATTATTTAACCAGACAATAGATCATGATTTTATTTGTGTAACAAGATATACTTTGTCTGAAGAGGTAAATAAACTGGATAAAAACAGTTAAACTGAGCCCGGAACTGTGATGGAACACACTTTGTTTTATTAAAGATCAAGACTGAAGGAGGAATATTGAAGGGACACTTGTATTTCCGGTTGGATTAGACTGACATTAATTATTAGTCACAAACATACTTAAATACATTTTTATCCCCCATCTTATTTTAATCAGGTGTGGGGAAAAAAGAGTATTATTGCCATTAGAAGAGCTACAATTCTGTCCAAAGTCATCAGACTATAGGCAAATAAATCTTTGCACCCAACAAGGTTCATAAACAACTGAGACTTTCTTTGTTGCAGACATTTGCATGTGTGTTACGCAGTAGCTCACTGAAAGGTCATCTGAGATAAGAAGCTTTTTCTCCATAAAATTAGGCAAAGAGAGGCTTTTTGAATAAGATAAACCTTGGGTTTAGGAGCTCTGAGGAACCACAAATTTCAGGTCAAAGTGTTTTGAAATCATTTACTTTCCCTAAAAGGCTGTTAATTCTGAGACTCCATTGGAATCATATAAATCTTTGGGTCAATGATACTCTAAATGTATTAGCAAATTAGCAGTGTTATGTATCTTAAAATACTCTAATTTAAAATACTTAAGTATGTATCTTTTCTCAAAAACTACAGATAAAATTACGTATACTATTACTGGAAATTTTCACATATAGGGTTTTAAAACTAATTAGATAAAACTAGTATCTAACTATCTATCTATCAACCATTCTGTCAATCTATTAATCTATTATCTATCTATGATATTCCGCCTAATGTTGTGCATCCCATTGAGCATGACACACCTATTGAATTCTTATCATAATTTGGAGTTCTTTCTCTGACACTGAAAAAAAAATGCTCTCCCTCCTGGAGATTTTCTCTTACTTTCATTGTCTCTTACTCTCATTTGATCATTTATTCATCTTTCACATTCTTCAAAAACTACTATTTGCAAGGCACTGGAAATACAATGATAAAGGCTCATATTCCATGGTGGTAACAGGCACCTGACACATTCATTGTAACAGAATAAGTTCTATGAAAAATGTAGGTAAAAAGTATTGTAAAAATGGAGTGAAGAGGAACCTAAAATTTGAGGTAGGGAAGGGGCCAGTGCTGGCATTAAAAAGATATTGCTTAAAATGGAATTTTTTTTTGTTTTTATTTTAATTTTTTTTCCTTATTTTAAAGATGTGGGGTATAATTCAGGGATAGGTACACAAATGTTCATAATGCAGGTACCTGTTGATGAGGTGTGCCCTTCCCTCCCTCAACTGCCAATTCCACCCCCTCCCCGGTGGTTTTCCTCAAGTGCCAATCCCACCCCCTCCTCCCCTGGCTGTTTCCCACTACTGCCAATCACTTTCTTATTGTATTATGATAATTGTTCAAGGTCCACTTATAAGTGAGAACATATGGTACTCTGTTCTTTGTTTTTGTGATAGATCACTGAATATGATAGACTTTAAATCCATCCAAGTTGCTGCGAAGTACATATGTTTGTTCTTCTTTATGGCTGCATAATATTCCATTGTGTATATGTACCACATTTTTTTAAACCAGTCCAGCTTCGATGGGCAGCATGTTTGGTTCCATGTTTTTGCTATTGTGAATAGAGCTGCAACAAATATACAGGTGCAGATTTTTTTTGGTAGAATGACTTGAATTTCTCTGGGTATATTCCCAATAGGGAGATTACTGGATCATTTGGAAGGTCAATTTCTAGTTCTTTCAGAAATCACCACACTGTCTTCCAAAGAGGTTGCACTGGTTTGCATTCCCACCAGCAGTATAGAAGCGTTATTTTTTCTCTGCATCCTCGCCAGCATCTGTTGTTGTTTGTTTTATTAATGATAGTCATTCTTACTGGGGTTAGGTGGTATCTCAATGTGGTTTTGATTTGCATTTCTCTGATGAGAGGTGCAGCACTTTTTCATGTGTCTGTTGGCTGCCCATATATCTTCTTTTGAGGAGTGTCTATTCATGTCTTTTGCCTAGTTTTTAATGGGGCTGTTTTTTCCTTTTGGCACATTTGAGTTCCTTGTAGATCCCAGATGTTAGGCCTTTGTCAGATATATGGTTGGCAAATATTTTTTTCTATTCTGTGGACTGTCTCCCTGCTCTCTTGATGGTTTATTTTGCTTTGTAGAAGCTTGTCAGTTTGATGAGATCCCATTTGTCTATCTTATTTCTTATGGTATGGGCACTTGGGGTTTTGATCAGGAAAAATGGAATCCTGAAGGTCATTAAAGAATCATTTATTGCTTCTTCCATTCATTCACTCTATGACTTTTCTGTGCCAAAGCAATGCAAAAACAAAGCCATCCCCATGCTTAAATAATTCAGAATCTATTTGAAAAATAATGTATAAGGAGCTAAAATGCAGAGTGATTGTTGTGATGATGATGATGATGATGAGAGAGAGAGAGACAGAGAGAGAGAGAGAGAGAGAGAGGCTGTGGTGGGATGGTCCAAGAAAGTAAAGAAAGTACTGATGTTAGGGAGGGAAATACCAGACAAAAATGAAAGCATTTCAGAAGTGGAAGTCTGAGAATTTCAGCTGGAGTATATGTTCTATCAGGTAGATAACCATGAAATATGAAGCTGCAGGGAAGATAAGAAAGGGAGACTGTGAAAAGCCTGCTATGATAAAGATTTTGGACCTTTTCTCTTAGATTGCATGAGGACCTGAATGACTTTATGTACAAGCATCGAACATTTTCTGTGTGCTCCTCTACATCTTTTCTGCAGTCTTCTCCACCCAGCATTGTGCTCCAGGATGTGAATCTTTATATTTGCATTCATGGTCTCTCTTGCTCTCTGGATTTGGTCAAAGAAATGCATATTTAGGAAATCAAAGGGCAGGAGAAGGTGAAACTGGTGTGGCAGATGTTCATATCCCATCCCATTTTCTTTGCTAAAATGGTACACCCATACCTCATGTGCTAGCTGCTGACATCTTGTTATTAGCAGCAATGAGGGAGCCCTTGGCTAGTGAGGTCCATCTCACTAGGAGATGCCTGTGAAGGTGTGCAGCTCTCCACTTCACCAGCAGCTGGTAACCAGTGGTTGATCTATGGAATGGTATAACAGCCCAGTCTCTTAGCTTCTAGGTAGTACAACCTCTGTAAACCATTAACACCGCAGAGTTATTTGTGAGTTTAGCTAACAATGAATTTCTTCTGAAATTACATCTCTGTCTAGACTGTTGGCTCTCCCATTCTGCTTTCTTTACCCCTTTAGAGGTCTATCCTGAGAACACTCCCTAAATAAATGACTTGCATAAAAGTCTCTGTCTCAGACTCTGCTTCTCAGGACCAGAGCTTCTAGGGTATCTAGTTTAAGGTATGGTTATTGTCAGAAATGGTTTTATAAAGAAGACTGTAAAGATCTAATTCTGGAGTTGGATTATATCTTGGTTGGATGGCAATGAAGATCCCATATTTAGTGGTAACTGGAGTGTTAATAATTCCTTGAATATAGTAGTTGCATAATTGCTAGATGACGGAGATGACTTAGCTTTTATATTGTCTTTGTTGTTTGAAAGAAACATAGAAAATAATAAGATTAAGAAGTGTCGAATTTTTTGTCTGTTAGTGTGTGTCATTTGGTACACTCAGTAGAAAAAAGTGACTAATCATTAATTTAAAACTAAAAAGTAAAAAAAAATCAGAGGCCCTTCTTGGCAATATTTAAAGAGATTCTTATCACTTGCAGCTTGGGAGCATACTGGTGAACAAGCATAGACTTACTTGTGAGAAGCAGAACTTCAGAGAAGGCTGAATTCATAGTCTAGGTAAACTAGATGCTATGATGAAACATACGGGCTTCAGAGAATGAGACATAAACCATGCAACATAAGCTTGCCACATCTGTGGTGCTTTTAGGGATCTAGAGGTCTAGGGCATAAAGGGACATCCCCTTCAAGGTGAAGGCCAAAGTTATTGCACCTTGTGTATCTTACCACTAAACATAAAAGACATACAGCAACTGCTATCCTTGATAATACTGCACTGAGCGTTTTAGCAAGTGATATGGAAAGCTGCCAGTTTTCAGTGGGCCCCTGAGCAAGAAATGACATATCCAGGCTGTATAGTACAAGTTGTCCTACCAACTGACTCATGTGACCCACGAGATCTTATAATGGTGCAAGAGTTATCTCTAGGAGATAAAGATTTTGTGTGGAGTTTCTGGCAAGCTGCAATACAGAAGGGTTTCAAAGCAAACTGCTGAGATTCTGGAGCAAGGCCATGCTATCTGCAGTAGTGAACACCATTCGGAATGCAGCTGCTGAAACACCACTGGGTGTGGACAGTAAATATCTGACCAAAAGGCATCAAGGAACCCCAAAACAAAAGCTGCTCATCATGGGCTGAGGGCTGGCAGACCAAGTCATAGAGTCAAGCAGCCCTAGCAGCAATTATTTATAAATTGGAAGGGTTACATCTCAGATCACCCATAAGCAGGTCCAAGGAGCATACAAAAGCTGGATGAACATGTATTCCAGACACCTACAATAGCAGCACAGTCTCAGCAGACACCACTCCTTCAGTTCACACTTGTGATTTCATGGATGATTTCTTATGACCAGCTAATAAAGGAAGGAAATGACCCAGGCTTAATGCATAGATGGTTCAGCTCAGTACATTAGTGGGGGCTAAAGAATTGACTATTGTTACAATGCAGCACCACTCAGGGACAGTCATGAAGACAGTGGTGATGGAAAAATACAAACAGCAGGCAGGATTTTGGTGAGTGTTACTCATCATCTAATTTTGCTAATAGACAAGTGGCTCGAAATAAGGATATACATGAATGGACAGGTGTTAAATGGCTTGGCCATTGTTTATTGGGCCTAAAAGGAGAATAATTGGCAGATTTGAGAGAAAGCAATTCAAGGAAGAAGAAAGTGAATGACATGTAGAAATGAGCACAAAGTAAGAAAAACCTGGATATTATACATTAACCCCCATCAGAAAGCATCCACTGTCAAAAAGACACATGCCTACCAAGTGTGAAGAATGCCTAGTTCATAAATTATAAACCAACTCCTTTGATAGCTGAATGAGCTCATGAGTAGCCAAAGTGACATCAATGGATACTGTCTGTGATTGCCACAGTTCTCATCTCACTGAAGCTGGCGTGGCAAATGCCATGACTAAATATCCAACCTATCAAGGAACAAATTCTTATGCAGTGCTTTTAACACAACACCGTTCTGTGAGCAAATCAGTCAGACACTTGCTGGAAAGTTGATAAAATAGAACTCCTCTCATTTTGACAAAGGCAAAAATTCATACTGAGTAGTAGAGATGCACATTCCAACTATGTGTTTGCCTTTTCTACTAGCAATATCACAGTCAGCACTGTATGAAAGGGCTCATGGCAAGATGTATTGAATGGGATCCCACATAATATCACCTCAGATCAAGAGATATCCTTTATGGTAGAGGAGGCATGGTAGTGGGACATGGCAAAGGGATTCTTTGGTCCTCTGACATATTGGATCAGATAGATGCTGAAGACTTGATAGACCATGGAAATACACCTTTTAAGGTGTACCCGTTGTGCCAGCTCAAAGACAATGTCCTTAAATGCGGACACTACACTTCAGGAATCAGTACATCCCCCAGTTGCTTCTAGTCTTGTCTGATCACTGCTTAAGCTGGCATATTTCACTGTAGAATTACCCTAAGATTATTGAAACTGCCTTGCCCAGAGATGCTCAAGAAGTTAAATTGTTCTCCTCCCAAAGGGTCAGCCTGTATCCAATGACAGACCAATGCAGGGATGTGACAGTGCAGCCCTCTTTCCTCTGGATAGGAAAATATCTGATTTAAATCTATGTTTTACTCAAATCACTCTATAAAAAAGATATCTGCACACATATGTTTATCGCAGCATTGTTTACAGTAGCAAGAACATGGAACCAACCGTGCTGCCCATCAAAAGAGGATTGGGTTAAAAAAATGTGGTACATATACACGTTGGAATATTAAGCAGCCATAAAGAAGAACAAAATCATGAACTTCACAGCAACCTGGATGGACTTAGAGTCTATAATACTGAGTGATCTTTCACAGAAACAAAGAATTGAGTATCACATGTTCTCATTCATAAGCAGGCCTTGAAAAATTATCGTAATATTATAAGAAAAGGATTGGCAGTAGCGGGAAACTGCAGGGAGGGGAGCAGGGAAGTGGGATTGGCAGTAGTGGGAATCTGCCTGGGGAAGGGGGGCACACCTCATCAACAAGGGTACCTGCATAATGAACATTTGCATACCTAACCCTGAATTGTACCCCACATCTTTAAAATAAAAAAAAGTAAAGGAAAAAAATCTATGTTCTGTATCTTCCTATGGAATTTTACTGAGTACAAACCTCTCCTGAAATCACATTCCTACCTGACTCTATCCTTCACCTTTTCCTGATCTCCTTACTCCCTTTCAGATTTCTAAGAGTAATCCCGTAATAAATCACTTGCACAAGACTACATGTCTTATGCTCTACTTCTGGGTTCCTGGACCTAAATCAACTGGGTGTGGTTATGGCTGTGCTTCTCTGCTGAGAACCACAGTCTCATCTGGTGGTCATTTCCTGTATCTAAATCTCTCTTGCCAGGTTCTGGTAAAGGCTCGTTTCCCCTTTCCCTTTTAAGATGACTTGCAATACTATCTCTTTCCTGTGTTAGTACTAGAAGCGTTATCACCCCTTTAGTCTTGCTCACATCTTTGAAAACATTCTCTTTATTTAGCTCTTCCCAATTTCTTCATTTGTGTATGACATTGGTTTTATGTTACAATCCTGACTAATAAAGCAGGGGCATGCAGGGAGAAACACGATTAAATTTACATTTAGAAAGATCAATCTGGCAGCAGTGTGAAGGAGAGATTGTCAGGATGGCATATAGCTTTAAGTAAATCATGTAAAAGGTTATGGTAATACTTCATAAAATAATGGAAGAAAGCTTAAACTTTAATATCTGTGGTGATAGCATGTTGGGGTAAATTTGAAAGACAGGAAGGCAATAAAATTGATTTAAGGGTTAAAATGTTTTAACTTCCCAAGAGAAGTAAAACTACATATATTGCCTTAATAATTAAAAACAACAGATGACTGACTGTTTTCCTATAGATATAAAAATTTTGCTGCTGCCCTTGAGGAACTTGCAGTCCTAATAGTGAATCATGCTTATTTTGATAGTTGTTATAAAAGTCAAAACAAAATAAATAAATACTAGAGCTATAAGCAAAACACTGTGAAAACAAGAAAAGATAATCATAGGCCAATATCTCTAATGAACATTGATGCAAAAGTTCTCAGTAAAATATTAGCAAATTCAATTTACCAACATATTCAAAGATATATATTACAATCAAGTGGGATTTATTCCTGGCATGTAAAGCTGCTTTAATCTAGGTAAATTAGTTAATATGATATGTCACATTGACAGACTATGTAACATATCCAAACCACATAATCACATAAATTGACATAAGAAAGCATTTGAAAAAGTTCAGCATCCTGTTTTGATTTAAAACTCCTAGCTCTATACTCAACAGGTTAGGTATCGAAATAAAATTCCTCAACACAAGAAAGGTCATTTATGAAAAATCCTTAGTCCTCTTTGGGTCATGGGTCAATAGGGTGAAACTGAAAGCTTTGCCTCTAAGATCAAGGCAAGGATGCCTACTCTCACCACTTCTATTCAGCATGGTACTGGAAGTACTATCAAGATCAATTCAACAAGAAAAAGAGATAAAAAGCATTCAAATTGAAAAGAAAGAATTAAAATAGTCTCTATTTCTTTTTTTTTTTTTTTGAGTCGGAGTCTCACTCTGTCGCCCAGACTGGAGTGCAGTGGCCGCTCCCAGCCACCGCAGCCTCGACCTGCTGAGCTCCAGCAATCCTTCCGCCTCAGCCTTCTGAGTAGCTGGAACTACAGGCGCGCGCTACCACACCCGGCTAATTTTTTTTGATTTATTGTAGAGATGAGGTCTCGCTTGCCCAGGCGGGTCTTGAACCCGCGGGCTCAGGCAATCCACTCACCTCAGCCTCCCAAGGCGCGGGATTACAGGCTGAGCCACCGA
>CAUYQG010059674.1:0-26018 GCA_963574415.1 Tarsius wallacei | reverse complement strand
CTGGAAGAGGGGGCAGGGGCCGAAGGAATCCCCCTCAGGGGAACCTCTGGCCCGGACTGTCTGGAGGTATTTTCGGTTGTCATCGCTGGGGCCGGGGAGCAGGTCGTGTTGCTCCTGTCCTCTGGTGGGTGGAAGCCAAGAACGCGCAGACATCATGCGCGGGACAGACCCTCAAACACAGAATTTCCTGGCCCCAAACATCAGTAGTGCCCAAGCTGAGAAACCTTGGTTTTAAAGAAACAAAGTCAGCCGGGCTCGGTGGCTCAGCCTGTCATCCCGCGCCTGGGGAGGCCGAGGTGAGTGGGTGGCCTGAGCCCGCGGGTTCGAGACCCGCCTGGGCAACTTGGCAGGACCTCATCTCTACAATAAATAAAAAATCAGCCGGGCGCCTGTAGTTCCAGCTACTCGGAAGGCTGAGGCGGAAAGATCGCCGGAGCCCAGCAGGTCGACAGAGTGAGACTCCGACTCAAAAAAAAAAACCAAGCAGAAAATAATGCTAAAGGGAAAGATACTCAGTAAGCCCATTAGAAGATAAACGGTCAGACTGTATTAAAAGCAAGCCCTAACTAGAGGCTCTTTGGAGGAAGCCGTCATAAAATAAAGTGATAAAGAAATCTGATATAAATAAATGGACAAAGGGATCCCAGGCCAGTGCAAACCATATGAAGGCAGAAGAGCCTAAAATAACAGCAAACTACTTGGTTCTGAAGGTTAAAATCACGAAAGAAGATAAAGACATTCCATTTAAATGAACAAAAGGACAAGATTGCCATAAGCGTAGACCGTGTAAGCCAAGTAATATGTAGGCTAAATATATAAATCAAAAACTGTTAGAAAAGACAGGAAGAATTTGTCAGAGCATATTATTATAACGAGAAACAAATACAAACTCTTTCCAAATTTGCTGATTCTAGTAGATCAAAAATAAAAAACATAGATTAAAAATACAAGAATTGAATAGTATAATAGAGGGTTAAATATTTCAGACAGTGAACGTACCTTTTGGTAAGTTCTTGTATGTATACAAAAAATAAGCAAATACTTGACCACAGAAAAATACCCTGCCACCGAGCACTCACCGCCATGTTTTCTTTAGCCGCCTGGCCTGTTTGTCTCCTTTAAGAAGTGGATTGACCCTCTCGCTCTCTCTTTAATCTACTTTTCAAATAAACTATCTTCCCCAGTCTAATTTCTATGCGATTCTTTGCCTCTTGCCCATAGCACCAGCTCACTGACCTAGCAGAATACATATGTCCCCAACTAGCTCTTTGAGAGACAATATGTTAGAAAAAGTCTTTTGTGTTCAAGAACATGAAGAAAGGAGTAAAAATAAAGAAATCTAAATATGCAATTGAGATCAATACAGAGGATAGAAATTGTACTTGTAACTCTGGGTCCTAGAGAAAATGAATTATTGGCCAAATACAAATTACTAAAAATGTATGTAAAACAATAAAAAAATGAGACTGTACCAAAGCTATAGAGAAGATTAGAAAAGTCATTAGCTATTCAACCTTTTGAAACTAGAAAGCTTAAAGTTTTCTAAACAATAGAAAGAAATGGAAGGGCCTCTAATTCAATTTTCTAAATTAGTATAATTTTATTATTAAAATTGAAAATATAAAAAAGAAAAGTTATAGGCCAATCTTATGAATAAAAATTAAAATTATAAATACAATTTTATAAAACAGTTTGCAACATAAAAGATAACACATTATGAAGGAGCTTAATTTATTCCAGGGCTGCAATAGTATTTCAATATCAGTGAATATATTAACATAACTCACCATATTAAATAAAAAGTTAAAAAATAAAGTTAAAAAAATAAATGTTTATACTTATATTTTGGAAAAGCATTTTATAAAACTCAGATATTCTAGTGAAAAAGACTACATGTACTGACTTAAGTTCATTTATAAAAAACTTACTACAAATATCATAAGCAACACAAAATTTTTTCATTAAAAATCAAGAACTAGAAAGAAATCCATGATGACTATTACTATTCAAAATTGACTTGGTAGTTTCAGTAAATGTAAGAAAGTGAGAAAACTAAATTATATAAACATTGAAAGGTGAGATAAAAATTCATAAAAATTAGCTACTAAAAAAGGGTAAGAAAAAGGATAAAGCAAAAAGGGTAAAAACTTCATTACGGTAAGAATAGAGTTTGGAGTTTCTTTCGCTCAAACCGGCTCTGGAATGTCTCTCCTTTCTCTGACAAACTTTGTTTCAAAACTTAAAAAATAGTAATAATAATAATAGAGTTTGGTAAGATGAATGGATGCAGGACAAATATATAAAAATCAATATCTATTCTCCATTTAGCAATAAGATATGAAGATGAAAACAAAAATTTGCAATCTGAACAAAACAAATACTTAGAAATAGACCTTAAAATAAAAGGAGGCAATTTATACTAATAAAACCAAAGAATATTAAAAAGAAATATAAGAATAAAAATAAATAGGGCAAGGCATAAAACATTTTATGGAAAAGTCAATATGATATGAATGTGATTTTTTTCAAAAATTAACATACAGTTAATTTCAGTTCCAATTAGGAAACAAAATTAATGTGAAAGGATAAATACCTGAGAATAGACAAGAAAGCAATACACAGATAGAGAAGAGTCATGAAGGGGAATTTGCTTTTCCAGATTAAAAAAATTACAGATATTTGAACAGAATATATAATCCAGAATTAGAACACAGTCTGTTACATATGTGGCAAAATCTGTAGTTCAAAGTTAGTGAGAAAATGATCAACTATTTCATCACTGAATATGGTACGGCTAGTCATTCGTTCAGAAGAAAATAAAAAGGGAGCTCCTATCTTAAAGTTTTTATGTGGATTAAAGGCTTAAATTTAAAAACTAAATATATAATAGTCATCGTGAAAAAAAATCAAGAAGTCTAGCCTACAATATGAGATTCAGGAAAACTTTCCTAATCGAGACTGAAAACTCAGAAACTAAAACTTAAAAACACTTAATAATCTTTGAAAAATTAACAGTAAAAAAAAGAATGCATCCAGAAAGATACCATAAGGTCAATATCATATCTCTGGTGGGAAAATATAACACAGATGTAAGAGAGAGGGACAATTTTCTTAATATACCAACAACTATTACAAATTTCTAAGAAAAAAGACAATTCAGAAAAAAATAAGAAAAGACTATATATGAACGGACAATGTATGAACAAAACTCAAAATGGACAACAAATATTTGCAATCTGAAATGCTTGTATTGATGGAAATTTAGTTAAATGAAAAATAAAGTAACAACAAATTATTTTACACCAGTCTAAAAAAACCTTAAAGCTGCTACAGCACCTACTATTGATATGAATATGGGGAAAGCAGATTCTCATAAATTGCTCGTAGAAATTAAAGTGCTACAACCTTTTTTGAAAATAATCTGATAAAGCTGTTGAAATGTAATAAAATCTGTAACTCAGCATTTCCAAATTCTTCCCCCAAACCTGCAACATTGTTAGGAATGGCCAAAGCTGGATATGAGTATTTGCCTGGTAGTAAAAGAATGGCTGAACAATGAATGTATGGTACAATTTTGTCATGGATTATGATGCAGCTGCTTAAAAGAAGGAATGAAAGCGCTAGGTGAGAGTTCTTAATGAAGGGATGTTGAGTATAAAATGATACAAGAAAATGTCTCTTATGTTGTTTAAATTAAAAAACTCAAAAAGAGAGAAAAAAATCAATGCATGTTTATTCATATATAGGTGTGCAGGCGCCTTAAATAAGTAGAGGGCAAACATAAGAGAAAACGCATCAGACTGTTTTGTGGGATGCTGTAAGATGAAGGAGATGCTGACATTTGGGTAGGGTTAGGAAAATAAAGTCAAAGAAACAAAACTGAAAAATAGGGATGACAAAAAGTGACTATTACTTACTTATGAACATAAATAGATTTATACATTTAAATAGAATTAAATTGAAAACTTGAGTTTAAGTAGCTGAAAATTTAAAAAATAAGTGACCTCCATCCTGCAATCTTTCTCCACTAAGGCCACGTAAGTAATTACAGAAACATAGAAGAGCTCTACATTACAAATGATGATTAAAATCTTATTTTGTCGCGATGGATCTTGATAGCGATATCAAAGTCTTTGATGGGGTTTTCCTGACATCATTCTTGAGAATTGGGTCTATTCCTCCAAGCAGATAACCTAGTCCTAGACAATCTCATCGAGTCTCTCATTTGACAGATGAGGAGATTAAGGTTCAAGGAGGACTGAAGTCATTCTTCTTAGTTACAGCACGCAGCGGCGTGGAAACGGACCTGGGTGGTACTCCTTCCCCAGGGTTTCCTCCAACTTTTAGCCTTGTTCTCTATTATTCTATAAGGCCCCTGACATCCAGGATTTGGAAGAATTCTATCAAGACCATACTAGCATTGAGGAAAGAAGTGGACGAAAGGCCTCATAGTTCCAGAGAGAGGACATACAGCATTTTCTTCTTAAGAAGAGGGAAGTGTCATGCTTTTAATACTCCTTCTTGCACCAGACACAGTAGGTCGCAGGGTTTCTCAAGCTCACACAAGTCATGCCCCAGCCAAATTGCTACATACCCACTCGATACCCCTACCCATAAACTTTTATTCAAATGTCCAGGCCCCAATCCCAAGGTCGTTTACTTCTTTAACTTAGTATTTCTTCACACATCCAACAATTGTTTACTATTCCTTCGTGAGCTATGAGAACCTGAAATCAAGATATTTAAAATCATTCTCTTCCCCTTGATAGAAGAACAGACTAAAATGACATAAATTAGCTGGTTTATGTAATGCATATTATTAACGAAGCCCTGTTACAAATGTAAGCCCTATAAGGATCAGGCCGGTTTTTCCTGCAAAAGACTAAAATTTCAATCTCGGTCATCTAACTGTATGCCCTGTTTAACCAGAAATATTAGATAAGAGACTACAGATCCCTTCTTGTCAATTCAGTATCTCTACTAAAGAAAAAATGTAAGGCATATGCTCTGTTACGTAGGTGGAATGTAACTATTGTATGCCAAAGTCATCATGTTTTTAATCTCCATTTATGTTTCTATTTTCAGTGAGGTAGTAGAGAGGTGTGACTAACATTCAGATCATCCACGCTGAGCAGCTCCTTCTGATTCAATCAACACGTTTTATCCACTGTTCCAAATAGCAGTACTGAAAAGGAACGATGTGGAGCTACAACTCTGTCCCCGTATGAACTTGACAAACTTATTAAGCTGCTTTATTACTTAATTTACCCATCTATAAAATAGGCTGCTTTTGACTTCAACAAAATAAAGTTTGTAAAGTGGTTAGCCTAGTGCCTGGTATGTACAGATACTTTAAAAGAACTACATTAAGTCCTCACTTAACAATGTTGGTTGGTAGATTTTTATTTTTTTTATTTTTTATTTTTTTAGTTGGAGTCTCACTCCGTCGCCCAGACTGGAGTGCAGCGGCCGCTCCTGGCCACCGCAGCCTCGACCTGCTGGGCTCTGGCGATCCTTCTGCCTCAGTCTTCCAAGTAGCTGGAACTACAGGCGTGTGCTACCACGCCCGGATAATTTTTTTGACTTATTGTAGAGATGAGGGCTCGCCAAGTTCCCAGGAGGGTCTCGAACCCGCGGGCTCAGGCAATCCACTCACCTCAGCCTCCAAAGGTGCGGGATTACAGGCTGAGCCACCAAGCCCAGCTGGTTGGTAGATTCTTATAAACTGCCACTTTAAGTGGAGTGATATAACAAAACCAAATTTTTTCACATCTAAGTTATAATGAAACAACGTTGAATAAAATAATGTTATTTGGACACTTGTTTGCTGTAGCTTGTTTCACTTAAAGTCTCAATTTCCAAGAATCTCGCTGTATGTTGTTTCACTTAAAGTCTCAATTTCTAAGAACCTGTTGATGATTGTGAGAACGTACTGCATTATCATTTATTTGGAAAGTCTCTGTGTTCAACTCTATTGGTAGGCATGGTGGAAATCAAACAAAATTAGAGCCAAAAACCTTACACACACAAAAATGTAGAGACTTTTGTTGAACTGAAGTGGTCCACATTCCGACTTCTTTTCATCATTAGAAGTGATGGAGGTAGATGAAGAATTGTAGTGATATGAGAAGTATTACAAGTCCATGGGAAAGAATCTGTTTCTTGGAGAGACCCTCAAAGGAGGAGGTGAGATATGAACATCTGAATCTTCTGTGTATGGGTAAGGCTTAGAAAAGGAGAAAAAAATGACCATGGAAACTATCTCTTAGAAAATAATTTTCCCAGCTGAGTTGTCAAGAGCAGTGGTTCTCAAAGTAAACCGGAATCGTGCAGCAGGCTTGCTAAAATACAGACTGATTGCCCGCCCCCCCCTTCCAGAGTTTAAGATTCAGTGAGTCTTGGATGGGGCACAAGGCCTGAAATTTCTAAATAAGTTCTCAGATGCCATTGCTACTGCTACTGCTACTGGTGGTGGTGGTGTGGAGACCACACTTTGAAAACCACTGTTCTCAATCACTGACTCTGTTTCCATCTGCTTTACAGGTGAGGTCTTGAGTAAAGATAATTAGCATGAGTAGTGTGAGTTTTAAGGATAGAGCATTTTCACAGGCCTTGTCTAACCTATCCATCTTCCTTTGACACGCTCTGTGGCCTTCAAAAGTTAAGTAAACAAGCAGCTGTTTAAAATAAAAACCTCTCTTTAAAAGGTAGTAAATGAGACAAATGTGATTAATCTCCTCTAATTTGGGGTCTAGAAAAAATGGCTCTGGTGTTTTGCTATAGATTTTGATGTGTAGCCAGAGTTTGGATCTGAAAACTAGAGCAGCGTCTCTGCTCCAGGAGACATCAGAAGCGACAATTAACATTCAGACAGGCCCACTCAGACTCCACCAGCAGCCCAGATTCTTATGCCCCTGGGAATATTGATCCAAAAAATCAATTGTGCTTATAAATTAAAGGGGGCCAGAAGATCTAATCATTAAAGCATATGAGATTTGGTTTAAGTGCAGAACAATTATGCTATGTGAGGAGATTATGATAGTTTGAAAATCAATCATTTGGAAATGTTATTATATCTGGGCTTGGGGAAAACCTTAGTAACCATAAGAAGAGGTAACACATTCTAAGGGATTATGCAAGCATTTCCAAATATGGGCTTATGTGATCAGGGAATATATTAAAGACATAATGCGACATTTATGCATCAGGTTCTGTACAAAGTTCTGTATAAGACTTGTGTGACCTAAATGCCCATTGGTTTAAGAGCCAACACCTTACTGAAAGTAGAACATCATTCCCCACAAAGGAATGCCAGATATTTCTGGAGCTCCCCATGGTATGTACCTCTTTACCAGTCTCATGCCTCATTCTCTCTCCATCTGTGGTTCCCACACGTCTGTGCTGGCTGCTTCCTGCTGAGCTCCTGCAGATAGTGTGCTGTAGCTTTGGCCATGATAATAAGAATGCCCATGTCCAGGTAAGCAATGCTGTCTCTGGAAGGCCACAGAGTCCCAGCCATGTGCTCCCTTTTTTACCTACTTTACTGAACCAAGAACATCACAGTAGCCCTCTTGAGCCATAGTATTAGTCAGCTAGGGTTGTTCTGACAGAATAGCACAGACTGAGTAGCTTACACAGAAATTTGTTTTCTCATAGTTCTGGGGGCTGGGAATGCAAGATGAAGGTGTTAGCAGATTTGTTTTCTTCTGAGGCCTCCCTCCTTGGTTTACATACGGCAACTCTCTATCTGTGTCCTCACATGGTCTTTTCTCTGCGTGCATGCATGTCTGGTATCTCTTCCTCATCTTGTAAGAACATCAGGTGTATTGGAATAAGGCCCCATCTTAATGGCCTCATTTTAACTCAGTTCCCTCTTTCAAAAGCTCAGCTCCAAATATGGTCACATTTTGAGGTACTAGGTTGAGTCTTAAACATGTGAATCTGGGGGAAGGGGACCATAATTCAGTCCAGAACGATGAGCAGAACAGGGGACCACAATTCAGTCCAGAAGAATGCAGCAGCTTCGTTCTTGTTATAATACTTCATTCCTCAAAGCCCCTTTGAAGGACTTGGTCTAAAGGAAGGAAATCCGTACGCTTTTATCTTCCCTTCACTATACAAAAACTCAAACTCTATAACAAAAGTGGAATGTCCATGAAAGTAAATGTAAAAAAGAGAAAGAAAGCTGTTGGTGTAAGTGTGTGCTGGGATTGGGATGCTGTCTATATTAGCAAAGAATAAAATGTAACGTTGACTGAAGCTAGATGTCAGTCCTTGAAGATGAAAGTCTCTTTACCAGGTCACCTAATCCAGATCTTTTTTTTTTTTTCATAGACAAGGGGAAAAAAATACCCAGATTGATTGACTTCATAATATCACACAGCAAAACAGTGATAAATCTGACTCTTCCAATTCCTAATGTTCTGCTATTTCTACTACACATAGTTCCTAATTATCAAATACCTGGAGTCCTTACGTATGGAAGCCAGGGTCTCTCATGTACTCTACCTATAGTCTTCAGAGTCATTTAAGGTAGAACTCAGGATATGGTGTGTCTGAGAAGAGCTTCTTCCATCAACACAACCCTTCCAGGGTTCTCCTGCAAAATACCTCAATGTGGGTAGGGTTTCAGGGAGATGGAGTGTCCCTGTTACACACCCATAGATTTCAGGTACACTGATGACAGACACAAGAATTGTAGGGCACATCCTAAACTAAACCAAACAAGCATACAAAGTGGCTCAGAGGTTTTCAGTCAGAGTTCAGTTGATTCTTCATCTTGTAAGCAACAACTTTGTTAATTAGCTTTATCCAATCAGAAATATACATATTTACAGTCAACCCTTAAGTAGCAGGGATTTGAACTGCACAAATTCACTTATATGTGGAATTTCCGCCCCCCGGGACAGCAAGACCAACTCCCGCTCTTCCTCCCCCTCCTGCTCTGAACACTCTGATGAAGATCCACTTTCACAGAATGAGAAGTAAAAATATTCTCTCTTTCCTTCAACTTTCTTAATAACATTTTATCATCTCTAGCTTATTTCATTGTAAGATTACAGTTATACACATACACAAAATATGTGTTCATTGACGATTATCCATAAGGGTTCTGGTGAACAGTAGGCTATTGGAAGTTAAGTTCTGGGGAGTCAACTATGGGGGTGAGTGGTCAGCATCCCCAGCTCATGCATTATTCAAGGACAACAGTATACAGTTTTTACCTAAAATGCACAGAAATTGGAGATAGAGAAGTTACTTTTCACCAGAACTTCAGATAATTACTGTCCAATTATGTCAATATGATTTAAAAGACCTAAAGTGCTAGACACCCCCAGAGAGGCAACCCGTTACTGATGCAGGCTCACAAAGCCTTTGGCTTCTGTAGCAGCTTCCCTAGCTCCCCGTAGCTCCATTTCGGTGAACCAGCTGACTTTTCCTGTTCTCAGGTGAGTACTGCATACAGACCAACTGAGTGAGTCAAGCTACTCAGCCAAGACTTGGAAGACCTCGAAAATGACAATGAAATTGTCATCTTGATATTATTGCTGTTTGCACCATCGTCCTCAGGTATAGAGCCTAATATATATATACATATATATATATTTTTTCCCCCCAGCAGACGTATAGGCATTGTGATAAGCTTCCTAAATTAATGGCATTAGGGAGAACAAGATAAGCTCCTGTCCAGAAGCCATCAAAATGCTCTTTAAATATTCAAAATCATTTTGAAGATGCCTGCTGGCATAAGTCTATGTAAAATTGGTAACTTTGAAATGTTGCCGAATAATAACCTTGGACATGCACTTTGACTTATGGTTGCCCTTCTTCCCATCAGTTAGCAATGCCTTTTCTTCCCCTCTTCAGCCCTGCCCTAGTATCTTTTAGTATTGATTCATTTATCCACCTAATATCTACTGGACATTTGCTAACGTACTTTTGATCAACTGGGATGGAGCACCCTTAAATTATCTCAGAATACCCCATCTCTCTACTTTGCTGGCAACTCCTGCTCAGTCTGACTGTCTTGAGTCCTTGCCATGCCTACAGTCTCATACTGAAGGATACCTTATCTATGGGTAGTTGCAGTTGGTGGGCATGGGACCACTCTAAGTCAGAGATTTTTTTTCAATGGCCTGGAATGAGGCAGGGATGCTCAGTATCAGACAGCAATATGGGAATCCCATTACAAGAGACTTTTAATGTAAGAACACAGATATGTGTGCAAAAAGTAGAAACCAAATGTGGAAAACACACCAAGACTAAAGAGTAACCAGAAGCCACCACCTAACTGAAGTTTTGACTAAGCAGGAGTTGCCAGCAAAGTAGAAAGATGGATTAGAAAGAGAAAGAAATTTGAGGCTGCTGTTGAATCACAGTAAGGTAGTCTAGAAAATGATTATGAATTCACAAGATGAGCTACTGAAGAAAGTTGTTGAAATTTAAAGGATGATAAATGACATTTCAGTGGTCCTGTAGGACTGCCTTCACAACCAAAGTATTTTTGTCCTCCCTTGTTTTCTTGGTGTCCAAGGAAATCCAAGTGTGCCTCTTTTCTTCAGTCAGGAGATGGAGCCTATCTGACAGTCACTGGGGGGGAATAAGCAAAAATACCAAAAATTAAAATACAGGTGATCGGTGGGTGATTTCGGAAAAGAGAGGAAGGCATTAAAACACACCGAGCATTGATTATTTATTGGGCTGAGTCTCAAAGGTCAAATAAACCCTGGAGACACGAGAAAACTACATTTGATGCAAAAAATCACTGGGTATGAAGTCACGGGTTGGGTCCAGGAAACTGCAAGTGTTGCGATCTGGCGGGACTGGGTGCTGAACTTGAGGGCACGCCCAGAGTCGAGGCTAGGGGCAGCTCGGGGTTGGCACACACAGTGCGGTGACTAAGCTAAGGAGTTTGTTTTCTATCCCAAAGCTTTGGGGAGCCATTGAAAGACTCCGAAACAAGGAATCAATCAGTCTTGCGTTTCAGAAAGTTGTTTTCTGGCCTCCTTGGAGGAATGGGCGGGAGTGTGGCCAGAATGAAAGCAGGGAGTCTCGTCAGAAAATAAATGTTGTCCTCCAGATTAAAACCAGCGAGTGGTGGCCTAGCCAGAAGGAGCATGGAGAGGAGTAAGTAGGTAGAGGAAAATATATTCGGGGGAGGTAAAATTTGCAGAATTTGGTGATATATTGAGTAGATGCAAGAAAGAACCCTAAAATGACCCCAGCATTTCCAGCTTGGTCTCTGGCTAAACGGCACCACCAATCACGGAGACGAATAGTAGAAGAGAATGAATAGGTGTGGGTGAGGAAGAAGAGGAACACACATTCGGAGACAGTAACTTCGATATGCCCATGGGACAATCCGGCAGAAATGTCAGGCAGACAGACATGGAACAGGAGCTCAGTGAAAAGAGGTAGGCTTGTGGAATATTGTACAGAAAACAATCAATGCCAGACATTTGGTTATAATGATCCTGAGACTGCACGTGCAATAGGAAGCACCAAGGATGAAAGGAAAGTCCCTGGGTAGCACTTCGCTTTAAAAAACAAATAAACCATATGACACAGCAGGTAAGATCAGCTGAACTCTTCAAGCCACATCGACTTCTTTCTAAACTGCCTAGGGGTGGCCATCTCTGCCTGACTTCATAAGTCATGTGACTTCTCTCATTGTTTCATGAGTAAAGATTTCACCTCTGTCCCGTGCGTACATACTCTGTCTTATGCTTTTGTTGGATAGTTTTCTACCATCAACCGTTAGCAATACTGGGGGAAAACAACTCAGAGCCAAGAGCCCTGAATGCCTTCCTCCATTCTGTCCCTCCAGAAACAGCTGCCCTTGAAAACACTGTCAAAGTGAGCTGTCATTTAATTGAACCTATTCTGTGGGTCAGGAATCATGAAAACCACCTTATGGGCCTATTATTTAATCTTTTTGACAAATCAATAAGGTAGAAATAAGTCTTTCTACTACAGAGATGAGCCAAGTGAGGTTTTAAGAAGCTAAGGTATTCTCCACGAGTTAGCAGCAGCAGAAGCCAGTCTTAACCCCAAATTCATCTCAAACCCAAAGTTCTGTTTTTCCCATTATTTAATCATTCTTCTTGGCAGACTGCTGCACCCCTTCTAACTCCAGCCTTCTCGTCTGTAAAATAGTGTTAAGAATGCCTGCTTTGTCTTCTTGAAAGGATTAAGTAAAGGCCAAACAAGCCACTATGTATGAAGCTGCAGTGAACACTGCCAAATGTTACAGCACGAAAACGAATGCACGTCACATCGTCTCTGCATTTCTACAGTTGCAGCTCCTATTCAGTTAGGTGGGAAAAGTGACTTGTCGTGGACAACACAGGCTAGAAGTGACATCCATCACTTCTGGGAAGAGGCAGTGGAAATGTTATGTGAGAGTCTCTGTCTCTTTGTAACATGCCACAGAGACACAGAGTGAAGAGAAGGAAGGAAGAAACATGCCACAGAGACACAGTGTGTGAGAGAAGGAAGGAAGAAACCAGTTAGGCAGACTGGGCGGATCTCTGGTAGGGACTCCATGCTATGAACACCCGAAGAAACAGCTGCAAACTGCAGGCTTCCACACCCATTCCCTTTGCACTCGCTTTCTCTCTCTCTCTTTGTGTGTGTGTGTGTGTGTGTGTGTATACCTTTTCCTAATTGGCCCTTTTTCGTTGCAGTCACTTTCTTTTTTCTTTTTTCTTTCTTTTTTTTTTTTTCTTTTTTGGCGCACCTTTTCCTAATTGGCCCTTTACACTATTGTGCCACATTTTAGTCGTGACTGCTAACCAGTCAGGTTAGCGTATTTACAATCCTTACTGCTGACCTTATTACTGACCAGTTAGGTCAGTGTTTTTTCAGTCCCTACCGCCAACCCATCAGCACACTTCTGAGTCCTATAAACCCCTGGCCTCGTGGCCCTTCCCCAGGAAACCCACTTGGGTCCCCTCTCGCGATGAGAGCTGCCACACTTGCTTCCTGTCCCTGAATAAACGTGGACTCGCTCGCCCTCTGCTGCCCTCGGTTGTGGGCAAGAACCCGGAGAACTCGTGGAGCCAAGACAGCTGTAACCTTCCCTGAGAACCTGGAATTCTCCAGGCAAGAGCTGCAACACTCCCTGGGACTCTGCGGCTAGTGGTGTCCCTGGGTTCTCGGGCGCCGTACCGTCCCTGGCCACCACGTGGGTCTCAGGGTGCCCTAACATCCTTGGTCACCCCCTGGGCTTCAGGCTGGCGGTGTGCCCCGGTGAGACTGCAACGTTCCGGCGGGCTCATCCGGGATGGTCAGAAGGGTGAGTGAAAGCGGCCCTATCTGAGGTTTCTTGTCCTCAGATTTTTTTTCTCCCTGGAAACAAGTATCCAGGCCTCCGCCAGCCAGTTGGGAGCAAACAGCGTGGCTGCCGGTCTACGATGCGCAAAGGACAGGCTTGCTGCAGAGGATCTTGTCCATCCCCTTCACCCTCGGGCGTTGGGAATGCTGGCCCGGTTCCCATCCCATTTCCTTTCATGGAGGTCTAGGGAGTAATCAAGGGCATCTGACCAAGGCGATCCCGTGGTGTTACCTAAAGGCTCCCAGGCCAACCCCCGTTCCCCACAGCCTACTAGGGCATTGGCTGAAGACTTCCGAATTTCCTATTGCATCTTCTTCAGGCTTTCCTATCTCATTTGTTTTTTCTTTCAGGACTGCCGCAGCTACGCAGCTCCTGTCTCCTCTCTGTTTTCAGTGTTGCGGGTGTCTTTGCAACCTAAAGAAACAGTTTTACCAGGCAGAATGAGAGATTGGCTTAGAGCATAGCTCAGAGGAAGTTGTTTATGTTTCCTAGGATCAGGGAAATGTTAAGATTTAAAGACTTTTCTTTCGCTTAATGAAAGAAACCACTGGCATAGGGTAGAAGGCTATTTTTTCCCCCAAACACCTTCCCTCCTTTGCATATAAGTTGTTTTTCCACCATATTGGGAGTTAGCTCAGTCTGAATTACCTTTTTCCTTTTGGAAAGTGTCCTGTTAGGTCAGGTCCCCGCTGCTCTGGGCTTTCTCCCTTTCCTTTATTTAAGGAGAATCTGACTCTGTAGTTTCACCCGAGCATTTAAAACCTTAGCAGCACCTTTAAGGAACCCTCTAGGCAGATAAAAATTCAAGGAGAGCAGACTTCCCTTTAAACACCTTGTCAGCTCTATGCCCCAAAACTCAGATACCTCATTTATTGGCCCTATTAATACTTGGCTATGCAAATTCAATTTCTTGCCCTGTTTGTGAGTTGGAAAATTCTGCACATGATAAGGAAGCATGCCCCACAGCTGTTGGCTTCAATTTTTCAGAGGCCATTGGGGACTAGCTCAGTAGACCCAGATACCTTCCTTGGGCACTTTTTATGTCTCCAACTTCAGTCATTCCTTACCAGGAAAGGGGACTTTGTTTGGAAAGTAGTTTCTCCCATTGCTGTAGATGGTACAACTTGGCCCAATCTGTGAGTCTACTGGCCAGAGATTTATGAAAGGCCCCAGGAACATCCCCTCCATTGAAATCCCTTGCCCAAATATGATTGCTCCAGAGTCTTTTTCAAGACTCAGTCTGGATCAGGGGGAATGCTAAGTTGGAGAAATTCAGAGGCACAGTCGACAGCAAAGGGCTGGTTCACTACTCCTGCCAACCAGGTCCCTCCCGCTGCACATGGAGGGAGGTCACGCTCGCATCCATGGGGACACCATGAGCGTGTAAGGACAGGAAAGTGAGGGGACGCTCTGCTTTCTTCAGTCCTTATTCATGCACGTTGCTTGGAGAAAAGAAATCTAAGGGACACCTTTTCTTGGCCTCTCTCTCCAGATAGGTAACAAGCAATCTGCAGTATGCACTCCTCTTGGGTGCATTCTGAGACACTGGGACTCCTTTAATCCTCAAACCCTGAAAAGAGGGAACGTCTTAAATTATTTTGCACCAGACGTAGCCAAGTTCTAAATTGCAGAATGGAAGAACCTGGCCTCCGGGGGGAAATATTAATACCATCCCACAGTGAAATATTTTTGTAGGACAAATTGTCTGAGGTCTTCAAAATAGTGCCACCCGGACCCCTTGATCTCATCCCCCTCCACCTCTGTCTGATAACACACCTTGCTGCACCTGGCTAGCTATCCCCACCTTCAGAACAGGTAAAGCCTTGACAGCAAAGTCAAACCACGTGTGCTGCCTCCCTCCCCACTCCACCCTTTATCCACAAGGGAAGCCCTTTTCAAGGCCTTCCCCATGTCTTAACCAGTCTCCCTTCAGGGAGGTGGATGGGAATACAAGATATTAAAGTTCATGCTCCTTTTTCTATGATAAGTCTCTCAAATTAGATCTAAACCAGGGTTATCAATCCTCCTCCCAGACAGAAGTAAAGGAATCACATGTTAACTAACCCTGTTAACTAACTGGGAAATATCTATTGTCATTTTAATTTGCTTTTCCAAACTAGACTTTCACACACTCTAGTAAAATCTTTCAACTTTACTAAATGCCAAAAATATCAGTGCTAGATAACACCAGCGTTTGGTATATCAGGCTTGCTAAAGTTGCATTTGTAAGAAGAAAGTTAAATCACCTTGCTGCACCTGGCTAGCTTTCCCCACCTTCAGAACGGTAAAGCCTTAAATGCCAATTACTCTCTGCATAGGCTGTACTAAGCCCAGGACTTCTTCTGTGGATTGTGAAATACTAGGTGCTCTTTCTGTGGCAGGATTTGGCATGGGAGCTGATCACTCTCACCTAAGTGTCCAGACTTCACAACTAAAACTGTAATTTAGCAGCTTATAAAGGGTCTTACCAAATTTGCCTGTTCATAATTGGAACTGAGTAGGGATAGATCATTTCACATCCACGTGGTCTGTTCACTGTAAAGGGTTTTACATCAAACCATTACAGACAGAAAAATGGTCAAACGTTTCACAGCCAATTAAAGAAAAAACGTTAAGGTTTTCTTTTCTTTTCTTTTAGCCAAGGCATTAGAGGAAAAATAGGGTGTCAACATGAAGGATTGCAGGACCAAAAGACCAAAGAAGACATCCAATTGGTAGTCACCATTAGTGACAAAATTCCAGTGGCCCATCAGAGACCCCATAAGAACAAACCTGCTAAGGGGATGGTATCTGTTGTTATGGGTACAATCTGCAGGGGCACTGGAAGCATAGTTGTCCCAAAGAGGCCTAAACTTCCAAGACTTTGTCCACTGTGCAGGCCAGAAAGCCACTGGAAAGCAGGTACACTCTCTTCTGAAGAGAGGAGAGAATGCCTGGCTCAAATAGTGGCCACTGAAAAAGGCCTGGAAATCTGCTAAAGTGTCTGGCATAGCTCACCATCACCCCAACAATTCCCAGGTGAATACTAGGGCACTAGAACCCAAATTAATTTCTTAATTAACACAGGTGCCAGCCATTTGGTCCTGGCCATCCACGTTGGGATATATAGTCTTATCTTAATTAGAGTTACTAAATGTTAGTTCAAAGTCTTGTAGGGTAAATTTTTACCCCGCAATAAAGTGACTGGTTACATATAGGACAAAAAATAAGGGACCCACTCATGTCAAAAAATGGTATATGTATGTCATAAAATATTATATAAAATCCAAAAGACTTGGTACTGGTGAGGGTTCTTTTTACCTCTTTGGGCCCAAATTGAGGGGGTCTCTACATTGCCCTTCTCTCCCTCGACACTGAAAGTCACTGGAATAAACTCTTGTATTCATCACACTAGAGTGAAGGCCTGGAGTTCAGGAGAAATTGCCTCCGCTGACCTAGAGGGCACTCAAAATACCAGTGTAAAGAAACCAGAGACCTCAGATTAAAAATCACAAAAGATAAGTGCCAACAGCTGACAGTTTATGGATAGGCTCCTTGTAATTTTACCTATATTTGCTGCTGTCATTTTTGTTTTGATTTGTGCTACCAAACATCTTTGCTGAGGACCGCTTAACCCTGAACATCCATGGGATTACTTACTTCCTTAATGAATAAATTAGCTCATTTGCTGTACTTTCTATCCCTGTCACCCTCAGACATGAGACTAACACACTCTTGTCTTCTATGGCTCATAAGGATAATATGCATGGTTAATATTACTCTTAGAAAATAATCAACTATAGAGGACATGTTAAACTCTAAGTGCTTATCCAATACTTTGAAATTAGTCCATAGTTTTCTATACTCTTCTAACTGAAGTTTGGCCAAAGACTACTGTCTTTGCTTATCTCCATCTGGGCAGTATAAAGGTGTTCCCACTACAGTTCCATTATGGGCCACCAGCGTAATGACCCTTCATCCTAAACTGGGGTCCCCTCTCTCTGGTCATTTCAGCAACTTAATATACAAGAATTACAGACCTTTCAGATAACTGGTATAACGAGATACACACAAGCTGAAAGAACTGTTGACCTCCTCTGATCTTTTGTTGCAAATTTCACCACTGAACGTTCACAAGAAACCCCAGTTTGGGGACCCATGACTACTAATACTTCTTTAAAATTTCAAGCACCGAATTAAAAGAATGCATGTCCCCACACGGGGACAACTCTTGGGTACCTTGAATTCACTACTTTGCAATCACATAATAAACATGCAGCCTCCTGGGAACTGATCTAATTATCAAGTAACCCAACAGGCACCGTTTCAGAACCTACATTTAATGCCACCACTCTGCTAAACAAAAACTCTGGCTATTGCCAGAAGAGAACTACCTAGTGTGCTTCCATTTTTCCTTGGCATTACTGTATAAATCTAAAGGCTGCCAACTGCCTTCTGATACCAGAAACTGAAACACCAACTACCTGGGTATTTATAGATATAGTCAAATATTATGTAAAACGTGAAAACAGGACTGCTAATCCCACTCAAGACATATCCCAGGGACCACATCAGCCGCTCACAGGGGCAGTCCTAGCAGGAAACATTTCTGCTTGGGAATTAGAAAACTCCATACTCACCCATCTTTTTACTGTTGACGTGGGGTTTTGCCTCAAAACCTCGGACATTTTCTTCTTTTGCAGTACTAGCTCTTACTTATGCCTCCCTACAAACCGGACGGATACCTGCACCCCAGTTTATCTGCGCCCCAGATTAATATAACCCTTAACAATCAACCATTAGCTGTGCTTCTAACAGCTCGTATAAGAACAAAAAGAGTCATACAGCTTATCCCCCTGTTAGTGGGATTAGAAGTAACTGCTAGAATAAACACTAGAGTTGCTGACTTGTCAACTTTACTAACTTATTACCAAAGCCTACCCAAAGAATTTTCAGATAATCTAAATGAAATAGGCTAAAGCTTTATAACTCCCCAAAACCAAAGAGATTCACTGACAGGGGTAGTGCTCCAAAGCCAAAGGGAATTAGATCTCCTAATAACAGGAAAAAAAAGTGAACTCTGTTTATTCCTAGAAGAAAAATGTTGCTTTTACATCAATCAGTGTGGCATAGTTAGGAATGCAGCAAGAAACTAATGGATAGGGCCTCCTGAATCCAACAACAAATGTCCGACTCCTGGGGATCCTGGTGGAAACTCTGGATTGGTTCCCATGGCTATTGCCCCTTACTAGGCCCTCGGTAATGATCATTTTAGTCTTCGTCTTTAAGCCTTGTTTATTAAGCCTCCTTATAAATTTTGTTTCTGGAAGCCACCAAGCTCCAGATGGCAATGAAACCTCAAATGGAAAGGCCCTTTCTCTGAGGACCCTTAGATCACCCTCTGAGGGGTCCCTAGCTGTCATTCTTATACAGTGCCCATAATCAGCAGGATGTAGCCAGACAGGTCACCATCCCTATCCCCTAATGGCAGTCAGGGTCACAGTTCCAGAGGGAGAGAGGAGTGAGGAAGAAACTCGTTGTGTAGACAGATAGGGCAGGTCTCCAGTAAGACTCCGTTTTACCTGAAGAAACAGCTGCAAGCTGCAGGCTCCAGACCAAAGCCACAGCCATTCCCTTTTCACTCGCTTTCTCTTTTGTATGTGCGTGTGTGCATCCTTTCCTAACTGGCCCCTGTTCAGTTCTCTCCCCATCGGCCCTTTACACTGTCCTGCCACCTTTTGGTCCTTACTGCCCACCAATTAGGTTTGTGTATTTTCAAGCCTTACTGCTGACCAATCAGGTTAATGCATTTTCAGACCCTACTACCAACCCACCACCATGCTCCCAAGACCTGTAAGCCCTGACCTCAGTGGCCTTTTCCTGGGAAACCCACTTGGGTCGCCTCTGGCTATGAGAGTTGTCACACTTGCTTCCTGTCCCTAAATAAACCTTGACTTGCTTGCCTGCTGGTGTCCTCGGTCCTTATTTTTCTTGGTTGTGAGGCAAGAGCCAGGAACTCACTGAGCTGAGAAAGCTGTAACCTTCCCTGAGAACTGGGAATTCTCCAAGCAAGTGCTGTAACTAGAGAAGCTAAGAACTGCAACACTCCCTGGGGCTCTTGGCATCTCTGAGTTCTCAGGCACCATAACGTCCCTGGTTGCCACGTGGGTCTCAGGGCGCCATCATGTCCTTGGTCACGACATGGGTCTCAGGCTGGCAGTGCAGCCCCAAAGAGACTCCAACAGCTGCATGTTCTAGAAGATGCAGATGCACTCTATCAGCCTACGTGATTGTGTGAAGCAGAATTTCCTCCCTTGTGAGATATAGTATGCATGTAGAAATAAACCTTTGTGGTGTTAAGTCACTAGGATTTGGGAGTGATTTGTTACTATAGCATCATCTGTCTCCTACTGACTGATGTAAAGGTTATGCAAATATGGAAAATTGTTATTACGTGTCAACATCCAATGTGTAGTGAGTTTGATAAGAAGGCATTGTGATCCGAAATGTAGGATGTGGAGCCAAATTACGTGGATTTGAATCCAAGTTTGTTCTTCCATTCATGAACGTATGACTTCAGCAAGTAATTTCATCTACTTGTGACTCAAGTTCCTTATCTGTCAAGTAAGAATAATAAAATTACTTCATATGAGCTTGAAGGAAACAAAATGGGTAACATGTTTATAGCATTTAGAGCAAGGTCTGGGACATGGAAGCACTCAGTAAGCATCAGCTGTTCTTATTTTTAGTCCATATTGAGTTGACTGCAATTCCAGTTAGCATAGATGGTTAATCAAAACAGCTAAAAGAGGAAATTCTTGCCTGTGTGTCCCCCAACATAATTTACAAAGGAACGTCTCATATCTCTGTTGGTAAAGGAAAGGAAATGAGCAGTTCATAGACGGAGGGATGGATTTCTGCACCTGTTGGCACCTTTTGCTCCTTCTCTCCCTTCTCAGACCTGTGGAGAGTTGCAAGAGAAATCTTTCTCCACACCAGTGAAAACAATGTCGAGGACATATCTCCTCATGGGGGCACAGGCTTATTTTTGTACAGTGTCCAAGCTTCAAATGTTTTTTACGTTTCTAAAGGGCAGTCAAAAAAACAGAAATAAACCACCGCCAACAAAGACTACGTGAACCACAAAGACTGAAATATTTACTTTATGGCACTTTACAGAAAGCAGCGTGGTAATCTTGCTGTGTTGTGAACGGCTCAATGCCAACTCAGCTCATCCTAAGAACCGGGGAAAAGTTGTGAGTTGGTATCATCACCCACCCCCATCCCCCCAGTCGTAGTCCTATCTATCCTCATTATTCCATGCTAATGAAACTTATGAATATGAAAGAAAAGCAACCAAACTCACTACAGAGCTGCCCAAGCAAAGAGAAAGATAGAAGAGAGAGGAAGCCTCAGCCTCTTATTCATAGGGAAGATAATTGAAGAATTTACTGAACTTTATACATAAAAAATGGTTCTTTCTTAGTACTAATTAGTCAACTCACTTCTTTCTTCCCATTTGTTTATAAACCCAGGGCAAATCTAAATTAGCAGACCCTAGAGATAGCCCTGCCTCCATTTTTCTAATTCTTTTCCATTCATTCGTTATGGAGCTGGGGTTTTGAACTACTGGAGCTCATAGTGCCTTTCCCTCCCCACCCCACCCCCACCTCCCAATGCATTTTCTTCTTTCACCAAGAATAGATTGCTAAAAGCAGTGGATGAGGAACGGGGTTCCAATAATGTCTGGTTGACAGTAATGACAGGAAAGAGAACTACGGCAAGCCTCCCTTCTTTCCTCATTATCTTGACATTCAAGTTAGAAACATAATGAATGACAGGCTTATTAAAAATAAATAGCAAGTCATCAAGACTTTAACAAAGGCAATAATTAAGCCACATTGACCCTGGGGTTAAATTTTGCTTGACAGCTGATAGTCATCTTGAAAGGCAGAGGACACGAGACAAGGCCCTAAGGCATTAAGCCACCCCAGTTGGAGCCACTCTACTCTCATTTCTTTCCCACCCACAAAATCTGTTTCCCTGACCCCCGAACCCATCCCACCCACTTCTTCCTCCTTCACATCCTCACCTCTGCTAGAAATGGTCTTTTCCTTTCTTTCTGTTGAACCTTTCTTTCTTCTTTGCCTTATAACATCTCTACTAAGAATTCCCAGCCTGGCTATGATAGCTCCCAGTTAAGTATTCTGGTCCTATGGCAGACTCCATATTAATGGTGGTGGACACTGAACAAACTCTGGAAACCTTCCGCTTAACAACCTATAAAGAATGTGACTCTTGAATTATCTATCTAGCCATGTTTTGAATGTCTATCATTTCCCAAATTTTATCAATCCTTGGGGTGCCTTTGAGCTTTCGTCTTTCCTAGAGTGTGTTCTCTTCTCATACATTTTATGCAAGATCCAGATTAAAAGTCACCTCCGCCACAGGGTCTTCCCTGATGACTTCAGAAGGAAAGATCCTATAAGCCTCCATTCTATAAGCCCATTAATATTTGTCATCTAGCTGGAAGTCGTATACAGTGCCAATTATATTCTGCCATATATTTTACATCGCCGCCTTAAATTATTGAACTTGCATCATGTTTTAGCATTTCACTTGTGTATCAAATCAACAGGAAGCTCCAGGAGCGACATCTCATATCATCCATATTCCCCAAAGCCAGGTAGATGCCTCACACATAACAGGTGCTAAGTAAATGTTTGCAAACTTGATTGATTGCATAATGAGCTCATAAGCTAGGACTCCCTTATGTACAAAGGTAGACCTCATTTAATTATATTAACCCAGTGATTCCCAAACGTTGTTGAACATTGAAATCATCTGAAGAACTTTTAAAAGTTGCATTGACAAGGTATGCCTAACATCAATTAAATCAATGCCTGGGAATGGAAACCAGATGTCAGCAATTTTAGAGATCCCCAGGTGATTTCAATGCACAGTAAAGTTTCAGACCATACATATATTAGCTTCAACTACTAGAGCTAGACCCTTGACTTAGCTCTGTGCCTTAACTTTTCAGTGAGTAGTTACAGAGCCCCAACCAAGCACTAGATATCGTATTTGATGCTGGGTATATAGTGATGAACAGAACAGACATGGCCCTAGCATTCATGGGACATACAATCTGGCAATTTTAATAAACCTACAGCCCTTCTGTTATCCCTCCTTTAGTGGGTTATGCCTATTTGTGGGAGTGCATCAGTTATACTTATTGACAATTTTATCAATGTGATAACTCACTTTCTCCTTTTGATGTCAACCCTCTTAGAGCAAGCATGGGCCCTGGCTTTCTTTGCAGGATTCTCAAAGAAAACGAACAGCATTACATGCACAAACAGTAGACAACAATGACAAAGATGGTGATAATGGCGATTTGTGGTAGTGATATAAATAATAATTTTTTGAAAGAGCCACCAAATAGGGAAATCATTTAAATCACAATTTCTAATTGGATCTAGGCAAAAGAGGGAAAAGACTTGTGAACCTCTTTTGAATTTCCCACAGAAATAGGAATTCTCTGAGTTATATTAAACCTTGAATTAAAGCAATTAGTATCTTACAAGCATTATTTACTGTCCTTAAGGGGAAATTAATTTGAATGATAAATGCTGAATTGATACGTTGAAATGTTTTGTGTCTTATTGGGGATACAATGCAAGCATGCTAATTGGAAGGCTGCTCTGTGGTGAGTTCACTAAACAGACAAAAACTGAACTATATTAACCCAAATTATCAAATTTTCCTGATCTTGGGTCCTTAACCACTCATGATTCCTTGATTAATTCACCCTCCTCCAGCTCACTTTCATGCTTCTGATTATTTTTTGCTGCAATGTTCTGGAAGTCCATTTCAGATGATCTCTGCCTTGGAAGGGAGGCTGCAAAAACTGGAGGAAGAATCTGGTGCCAGATCGTCTTAAGAATGTAAGGTAATTACCGTGATTATCTCATCCTTGCTTAAAAGCACTAATGGTAGCAAGCAGACTCTTCCCAGGGTGAAGTTTCAACCCAAATATGTTGGCTCACTTTGTGGAAAAACTTGTCATGTTCCTCTGAAAGTGGAAAGACTACAGATGATTCAAAAGGAAAGACTTTCTTAGGAGAGCAGACAGTATCACACAGTATCACAGCATCACAGAAAGAGGACTCATCTGGATCATCATCCTCAATTTCCAGCTCTGGCATGACTACCCGGTTGCTATATGACTGTGATTGAGTTCTGAAATCTCTCTCTGGTTTTATTTTTCTCCCTTATATTAGAAGTGTCATCGGGAGGAAAACCATGACATAACAGACATGAGTATTACTTGAAACACATGATGTCACTTTATAAATCTATTGTAATTATTCATATAAGTTATAAATTTATACATATGTTTTATACACGGGAGGTATATTATTAATATCCAGTGTCTTATTCTGAAGCAAATGCTCTCTAGTCTCTGCTTATTAAGACAGATATTTTTATATTCAGTGGGCAAAAAGTCACAGCTTTGTTCTTAAAGTGATGTGTGATCTTGGGCAAGTTATGTAATCTCTTGTAGCTCCAGTTTCATTACCATTAAAATAGTAATTATTTCTACCCTGAAAAAGGCTGGGATTCTTTTTGTGAAAGTATCATAACATTATACCAAAACCTGACAAATATAACTTCCCACATCTTCAAAAAAAATTGCCAGATTTTTACATATGAATACTGATGCACAGAAATTTAAAATATTAATTCTGTAGTACATTAAAAATATAAAACACAATGACAACCCACATTCTTTTGGTAATATAAATAAATAAATATGTGATACAAGCCAGAAGATTATTTTTTTTAAAGTATAAATGAATTGGACTGACGTTTCCAAAAATATAATCTTTTTAAAGTTAAAAGAATTTAGTGCTGACTCAAGAAAATAGATTGGACAGAATTGAATTCTGACTAAATAGGACAGAAATTATCCAGAAGTATATGCAGGAATTTATAAGATAAAGGTAATTTCTAAGTCAGTGAGAAGAAGATACTAAACGCATGATGCTAGGACAGTTGTTCAACTATCAAGAGGAGACGGGATGTAGATATTTATAAGCAAACACCTAAACGTTTTTCAAGTAAATCAGAGATGCCAACAATAGACATATTATAAGAAAGCTTGATTAAAATTTGTTTATAGTTTTGATGAGAGGAAGACCTTACTTTATTATTTAAACAAATGAATAATTTTTTTTTTGCATAAGCCTCATAATAACCACAAAGTGAAAATCTGTAGTAGAGACAAAAAAGATAAAGAGAATCAAAGCATGTGATTATAGAAAATAATCAAATCACAAAGAAGTAGGCACAAAAAGAGAGGATCTACAAAAACAACCAAAAAACAATGAATAAAATTGCCATTGTAAATCCTTGCATATTAAAACTACTTTAAATGTAAATGGACCAAATTTTACAATCAAAAGATAAAGCCAGGTGCAGTGGTACACACCTGGAGTCTCAGCTAATGGTGAGTCTGAGGTGGAAGGATGGCTTGAGGTCAGAAGTTGGAATTTAGCCTGGGCAGCATAGCAAAACCCTATCTCTTAACAAAAAAGTAGCTGAATGGATTGAAAAAACAAGACCCAAGTATTCGCTGCTTTCAAGAGGCTCACTTTATCTTTAAGGACACACTTGTTCAAGAAGTAAAGGGCAATATTAACAGCTCCAAAAGAGAACAAGGGTAACCATACATGGACAACTAGACTTTAAGTCAAAAGTTGCAACAAGAGACAAAGAAGGTCAATATATAATGATAAAGAATCAAGTCATCAGCAGGATATAACACTTGTAAATCTATGCACGTCCAACATTAGGAGCACTTAAATATACAAAGAAGTCATTAACATATCTGAAGGGAAACAGACAGAAGTAGAAAATAGTAGGCAACTTCAATTCTGCACTTTCAACAATGAATAGATTATCTAGACACAAAAACAGTAGAAAACATTGGACTTGAATGAACTACACCTTAGACTAAATGAGCATTACAGACATATAGAAAACATTCCATCTAACAGCAGCAGAATATGTATTTTTCTAAAGCACACATGAAACGTTATTTAAAATAGATCCTATATTAGGCCACAAAACTAGTCTTAACAAGTTTAGGAAGGTAGATAACATATCAAATTATATTCCAACCACAATGGTGTGAAATGAAAATCAGTAAAAGGAGGAGACTTTAAAATTCACAAATATGTGGAAATTAAACACTATTATCCTAAACAATCAGTTGGTCAGAGAAGCTATTAAATTTTTTTTTAAATGTTGAAACAAACGTGGAAGCACCACACATTAATGGGATTCAGCAACAGTAGTTTTAAGAGGAAAGTTTATGGTGATAAACACCTACATCAAAAGGGAAAGATCTCAAATAAAGAACGTAATGTTATACCTCAAGGAACTAGAGAAAAACAAACTTAACCTAAAGTTAGTAGAAAGAAGAAAATAAGGATCAGATCAGAAGTAAAATAAAAACCAGAAAACAATAGAAAAGATCAAATAAACTAACAGTTGCTTCTTTTTTTTTTTTTTTTTTTTTTTTGAGTTGGAGTCTCACTCTGTCGCCCAGACTGGAGTGCAGTGGCCGCTTCCGGCCACCGCAGCCTCGACCTGCTGGGCTCCAGCGATCCTTCCGCCCCAGCCTTCCAAGTAGCTG
>CAUYQG010059672.1:0-14143 GCA_963574415.1 Tarsius wallacei | reverse complement strand
CCCATGCTCATGGATTGGAAGAATCAATACTGTCTACATTTAAATTCTTAATCCACTTTCAGTTAATTTTTTCATTTAGTGAGAGGTAAGCATTCAGTTTCATACTTCTGAACATGACTAGCCAATTTTCCTACCACCATTTATTGAATATAGTATCCCGACCCCAATCATTATTTTGGTTGAATTTGCCAAAATTCACTTGGTTGTAGATGAGAAGCTTTATTTCTGAGTTCTCTATTCTGTTCCAGTAGTTTATGTGTCCATATTTTATTTTGTAACCATGCTATTTTGGCTACTGCTCCTTTATCATAAAGTCTGAAGTTGTGTAATATGATGCCTTCAGCTTTGCTCTTTTGCTTAGGATTTATTTGGCTATTCTGACTTTTTATTGTTTTCATATGAATTTAAGAATTGTTCTTCTAATTCTGTGAAAACAGTACGCTAGTAGTTTGGTGGAAATTGCACTGAGTCTGTATATTGCTTTGGGTGGTGTGACCATTTTAAGAATATATCCATGAGTGTGGAATATTTTTCCATTTGATTTTGTCATCTATGATTTCTTTCAGCAGTGTTTTGTAGTTCTCATTGTAGAGATCACTTATTTTCTTGGTTAGATGTATTCCTAGCTATTTAATTTTTTCATGTGTGTGTTTATGGTAAATGAAGTTGTGTTCTTCATTTAGTTTTCAACTTGAACATTGTTGGTATATAGAAATGCTACAGATTTTGGAACATTTATTTTGTATCCTGCGACTTTAAAGAAGTTGGTTATCAGGTCTAGGAGTCTTTGGGCAGATTCTTTAGGGTTTTCCAAATATAGCATCATATCATCTGCAAAGAGAGATTTTTTTTTTCTGTGTCAGTGTCTTGCTCTGTCTCCCAGGTGGGGTGCAGTGGCACTATTATGGATCACTGCAGCTTTGACATCCTGGGTTCAGGTGATGCTTCTGCCTCAGCTTCACAAGTAGCAGCTAGAATTACAGGTGCATGCCACCACACCTGGCTGCTGCTGCTTCTTCTTCTTCCTCTTCTTCTTCTTGTTATTATTATTATTATTATTATTATTATTATTATTTTGCTTTTTAGAGACAAGTTATCACTATGTTGTCTAGTCTGCTCTCAAACTCCTCGGTACAAGCAATCCTCCCACTTTGGCCTCCCAAAATACTGTGATCACAGGCATGAACCACTGTGCCCAGTCCAAAGAGAAAGAATTTGACATTCTTTTTTCCTGCTTTGACATTTTCATTTTTTTCTCTTTCCTGCTTGCTGTGGCTAGAATATCCAGTACCATATCAAATAGAAGTGGTGAGAGTGGACCTCTTTTTCACTCCAGTTCTTATGGGGAATGCTTCCAACTTATGCCCATTTACTATGATTTTTGGCTATGGGTTTGTCATAGGCAGTTTTTATTATTTTGAGGTAGGCATTTTCACTGCCTTGTTGGTTGAGAGTTTTTATCATAAAGTAATTTTAAATGCTATTAAATATTTTTCTATGTCTATTGAGATTAATCATGTGGTTCTTTTTTAAAGTTCTGTTTATGTGGTGTATCACATTTATTAATTTGTGTATGTTGAATCACCCTTGCATCCCAAAATAAAGCCTACCTGATCATGATGAATAATCTTTGTGATGTGCTGTGGGGGTGGTTTGTTAGTATTTTGTTAAGGATTTTTGCATTTATGTTTATAAAGGATATTGGTCTGCAGTTTTCTTTCTTTGTTGTGTCTTTGCCAGATTTTAATAGCAGGATGATATTCACTATGTAGAATGAGTTAGGGAAAAATCCATCCTCTTTTAAGTTCTGGGGAATATATCAGTGAGACTGGTACCAGCTCTTTCATGTAAATCTTGTAGATTTTGGCTGTGAATCCATCTTGTCTAGGGCTTTTTTGTGGTTAATAGGTTTTTAAAATTACTAATTCAATTTTGTTATTTGCTATTGGTCTGTTTAGCCTTTCAATTTCTTCCTGTTTCAATCTTGGGAGTTTGTGTGTTTCCAGAAATGTATTCATTTTCCCTAGATTTTCTAGTTTACATGCATACAGTTGCTCATAGTGTTTCTGAGAATCTTATGTATTTTTGTGGGATTGATTGCAATGTCAACTTTTTAATTTCTGACTGTACTTATTTGGAACTTTTTTGTTTTGTTAATCTGGCCAGTAGCCTATCAATTTTTTTATCCTTTCAAATAATCAGTTTTTATTTTGTTGATTATTTGTGACTTTTTTGGTTTCAATTTTATTTAGTTCTATACTGATTATGGTAATTTCTTTTCTTCTGCTAGCTTTGGATCTTGTTTATTCTTGTTTTTCTAGTTTTCTTTGGTTCAACATTAGTCTGTTTGAAATTTTTCTATCTTCTTAATATACGTGTTTAGTGTTATGAAATTTCCTCTAACGCTGCTTTTGTTGCATCCAAGAGGTTTTGGCATGTTGTGTCTTTGCTTTTATTTATTTCAAAATTTTTAAAAATTTTCTGTCTTGATTTTATTGTTTACCCCAAAATCATTCAAGAGCAAATTGTTTGCTTTCCATGTATTTGTGTGGTTTTGATAGTTCCTCTTGGTATTAATTTCTATTTTTATTCTGTTGTGGTCATAGAAGTTGCTTGGTATAATTTCATTGTATTATAGAATTTATTAAGACTTCCTCATGAGCAACTCAATCATATTTAGTATGTGGTTCATCTTAGAATATGTTTTACGTGCAGATAAGAAGAATGTATATTGTATGGTTGTTGGTTGAAGTATTCTGTAGATGTGTATTAGGTCTAATTGGTTAAGTATCAAATTTAGATCCAGAATGACTTTGTTAACTCTCTGCCTTGATGATCTTTCTAAAGCTGTTGGTGGGTTGCTGAAGTTTTCCACTATTAATATGTAACTGTTTAAGTCTTCTCCTAGGTCTGGTAGTAATTGTTTTATAAATCTTTGTGCTCTGATGTTGGGTACATTTATCTTCATGACAGTTATAACTTGGTTTGAACCCTTTATCATCATGTAATGTCCTTTATTGTCCCCCCCACCTTTTTTTTTTTTTACTGTTGTTGGCTTAATGTCTGTTTTATCTGATACAAGAACAGTGACTCTTACCCTTTTTTTGTTACTTGCCATTTGCATGGTAGATCTTTCTTCACCTGTTTACTTTAACTCTATGGGTATCATTAGACTTGAAATGAGGAGACTAGGTCAAGATGGCCAACTAGAAGTAGTTGATGTATGCCTCTCTCAAGGAGCAAACCAAAATAGAGACAGAACCTTAGCACTCAGAGGAGGATGAATCCAAGAATATACTCCATGATCCACCATTAAAGTGGTAAGACCCACAGTGGGCAGACAGTAGAGAAATCCATCAGCCTAGATTGGAATCAGGCAGCCTCCTCGATCAAGTTGCTGGTATGGACCATGAGCAGCCTCTAGACAAAAGGAAAGGGTTAGTTAGGGAAATCTAGAGCTTTGTGCTCCTGCCACAAACTTTAAAGGCATCTTGAACTTCACAGGCCTCCAGTCCCACGTGGGAAACTGCTTGAGTATTGCACAGCTGTGTGCTGCCAGAATTCATGTAGACTTGTGCAAACAGTCAAGTCCTGAGCAACTCCAGCTGCACCATCCCCCAAGATTTTAACTGTAGTGGGTAGTGTCCTACCACCAGCTGCCAGGACCGGGGTGGGGGGGGTTGGGGTGGAGATGGGAAGTCTTGATGCTTTCATTTGCCCCCAAGGGCAAATTCAGCATGGCCAGCAGGTTCTGTCTGGGACAAAGTTGTTGTGAGAGGTTTTGTGGCTGGCAGCACTTTTGTGTCCTGAGTGAAGACTGCCTGAGTCAAAGGTATGAGAGCTGGGTGAGATTTGCCACCCCAGCAACACCTCACTACCCATGCAAAGTCCTTTATCAGTGCAAGGAGGTTTTTGACAGATCCAATAAGATAATTTAGTGGCTACACACTATAGGGGTTATGGACTGTAAAATACTTAGTCCAGGAATGTCATTAAACAAATGACCAACAAGAACAAATAGCCACCAAGAAACCCCTGGAGGGGAATATGTAATGCTAAGTTGCCACATTACATTATTTTAAGCATCCAGTTTTCAACAATAATTTATGAGACACGCAAAAAAAAAAAAAACTGAAAAGTATGGACCATGGACAAAAAAAAAGGCAAACAATAGGAACTGTCTCTCAGGAAAACTAGAGCTTGCAATTACTAGACAAAAAATCAGTTATTTTAAATACACTAAAAGAACTTTAAAAAGCCATACCTAAAAAACCAAAGGAAATTATGTGAAAAAGTCTCAGAAAATAGAGAATAACAATAAAGAGAAAGGAAAGGAGGTCTTTAAAAACATAAATTTGGGAGTTGAAATAATTAGTTAGAATAATTGAAATGAAAAATTCACTAGAAGGAATCAATAGCAGGTTTGAGCAAGCCGAAGAAAGAATCAGCAAAATTGAAGATACGTTCACCAAGATTATTCAGTCTGAGAATCATAAAGAAGAAAGGATGAAAAAATGAATAGAACCTCAGACACCTGTGGGATATCATTAGGTATACAAACATACACATATTAGAAGTTCTAGATGGAGAGGAAAGACAGAAAGGGGAGAAAACTGTGTAAAGAAAAAATTCTCAAATTTGATGAAAAATATGAATTCACTCATCCAAGAAGCTCAACAAATTCCAAGTAGGATAAACTTAAGGAGAACCACAGAGACATATCATAGTCAAGCATATGAAAATCAAAACCAATGAGAGACTTGAAAGTAACAAGAGAAAAGCATCTCATCAAAAATTAACACCTGAATTTTCATCAGAAACCATGGAAGACAGAGAAAGTGGAATAACATTTTATAACATATATAGAAATATATAGAAACATATATATATATAACATATATAAAACATAAAATAACATGTAGAAAGTCCTGGGGGGGGAAAACACTTGGCAAACAAATTCTACGTCTAGCAAAACTACCCTCCATTGGTTATTTAAAAGTGTGTTGTTTAATTTTCACATATTTGTAGATTTATTAAAATTCTTCCTGTTATTGATTACTAAGTTTATCACATTGTGGTCAGAAAACAAACTTTGTATGATTTCAATTCCTTTAAATGTATTAAGGTTTGGTTTATACCTTAGCATATGGTCTAGTCTGGAGAGTAGTCCATATCCACTGGAGAAGTATGTGTATTCTACCGTTGTAGGGTAGAATTTTCTATAGACCATTAAGTCTAGTTGGCTTATAGTGTTGTTGAAGTCTTCTTGTTTATTTTCTGTGTACTTGTTCTATTTATTTTTTAAAGTTAGGCATTGATGTGTCAGATAATAATGGTGACTTGTCTTTCTCCCTTCAATCTGTCACTTTTTGTTTCTTGCATTTTGCAACATACCACCTTAATTCTCTTGCTGTTTCTTTTACTATACTTTATAATAATTTCAATAATATATAAAAATGATAAATCTAAGTTTCCCCCTCATTTTTTGCTATAATTGTCCTAAAAATTGTGTACTTAAATACTGTATGCCCATCAAAACTCTTAGGACCATCTCATTATTTAGATTTTCCTTTTAGTCTTTTTTTATTAATCTAATGTTTGCCTCAATCCTTGTCTATCACTTTAGGTGTCTGTGCTGTTAAATAATTTTCTCTGATTATTTTTGACAAATACCCCGATAGAATAGACTATTTACCCTTGGGAAGCTCTTAGTCAGGTCAATTAAAGATAGCCTTGTACATGAGGTCTTCCAGGGAGCTGCCAGACAGGTTTCTGGTAATGCGACTTTGAAGAAGCTCCAACACCATTCTTAGCTCTCCAGTGGCTGCCAGATTGCTGGTTTTCACTGTGATTGCACACAGTTGATTTTCAATGCTGCTGTGGCGCTTGAGAGAGAGGGCATTGCCCCACCTGAGTGTTTTGTTGACAGCCTGGGAATGGTTCACTCCTGTTACCATAGTCAGTACTGGACCCCAAGAGGCCAGAGAACAAATCCACTGGCCTGGACCCAGTTCTCTAGGACTTGAACACACTGCCCAGGGTTATGGCGTTGAGATTTGTGACTTGATTTCCAGCAGGGGAAGAGCTCCCACTGTCAGAACACAGAGAAGAGTCAGTTCATGTGGTGGTGTGGGAGTCGAACACTCCTGCACTCAAAAAACCAAACTGGGAAGGGTGTGGCCTGATCGGCATGGTTTCTGCTTCAGGAAGTCTCATGATCCAGAATGCCTGAGATGGTTAGGCAACCTGGTTGCAAACAGCTTGGGACTAGCCTAGCCGGTCAGGCCTGTTGCCAGGGCTGGATGCCAGAGGAAGACTCACTGGGTCAGGACTACAGGAGCTGAATTGGTCCCACAGCTGCCTGCTGGGCTGAAAACCCTAAGTTGCTTCCTTCTCCTGAACAGGCTCTGTGACACAGGAGAGACACCTTTGCCTTTCCCTAGATGATTGTCCCAGCAGCCTGAGAGCATTTCTTAGAAGCTTACAGATCGGTGCTTGCACCACTTCGGATAGGGTAACCGTGAACTTGCCCAACCCAGCTTTGCCCCTTAAAGCCATATTGGTGGCACTTTGTGGGATCTGCATGCTCCGCCTACTAGCTGGAAGGTCAACCTGCAAGGTCAGTCACAACTTCTGCTGTCATCATTGTTCAGTGCTCAGCTGGCTCTTACTTTCAGGCACCATTTATTGGTCTGTAGGCTGACCTGCACAACCCAATATAATTCCTGATGACAGATGTGCACAACGATGGAGAACAAGATAAGCCTCCTGAGACCTCCACCTCTCCATCTCTGTAGGAAACAATGAGCTTGACCACACAAACATCACACTGCTATTACAATCTACAAAACAACTGGCGTTTCAGAAAACCACTACACTAAGGCTATCAATAACCAAGGAACTGATATAGAGCATTGGCCCATAAAAGCACATACACAACAATCACACCTTAAATGGAGGAAAAATTCCCGCCTAAATGAAAGCAAATTCAAAAATAAGAAGACACAGTTTATATAGATGAGAAAGAACCAGCACAAAAAATTCTAGCACCATAAAAAAACAGAATGTTGTGACACCCCTTAAAAGACCACAATAGTTTTCTAGCAATGGATCCTAACCCAAATGAAAATTATTAAATGACAGATAAAGAATTCAAGGTATGGATTGTAAGGAAACTCAAGGAGAGCAAAGATAAAGTTTAAAACCAACACAAAGAGACCAGAAAAACAATTCAGAAGATGAAAGATGAGACTGATCTATTTTTAAAAAATTAAACAGAACATTTGGAAATAAAAAAATTACTGAAAGAATTTTCAAAAACACTTGAAAGTTTTAACAATAGACTAGATCAAGCAGAAGAAAGAACTTCAGAACTTAAAGACTGGTCTTTCAAATTAACTCAGTCAGACAAACACTAAAAAATTTTTTTTAAATAAACAAAATCTTTGAGAAATATAAGATTTTGGAATACGACCAGACCTAATGACTTCCTGAGGAAGAAGAAAAAGAAGTTTGGGAAACATATTTGAGAAAATAATTGAAAAAAATCCCAGATTTTTGCTGGAGATATAGACATCCTGACAAAATAAATTCAGTTTTTGTTTTCAAGACGGCTGACTAAAGTCATTGCATGCCAGTCCTCCTTAGAAGGAATATCAAAGTTACCAGTGATTGCTCAAGTTTTTAATGGACGTCGAAAGGAAGAGAAACAGAATGTAATGAAGTACATGTGTGAACAGGCTAGCGCACACAGAATTTTAAAAATCGACAAAAGTCTGGCTGAGATAAACTCTTGAGTAATTCAGAGCCAGGTGGAAAGGTGCAATCTATTGGACTGTAGCCAAAATTATACCACAAAACAAAAATATATCATTACAACAAGCCACATCTGAGAAAGTTACTTCACAAACTATCTGCAAGAAAGGATCCCGTACAGAGTCTTGGCCCTCTGAAAGCACCCAGAAATGAAGCCAGTTAACTATATACATTATACACAACAGTCATATACATAAGGGAAAAAAATTAAAAATAAAAAAGTTAAATTCAAATGACAGCAAATCAAAAAGAAGCATCATCTCCCTCATATGAGAAAGAACCAGCTTGAGAACTTCAGCATTACAAAAAACCAGAGTGTTTCATCACCTCTGAAGAATTGCAGTAGCTCCCTAGCAATGATTTCTAAGTAGATTAAAATGTCAAAAATGCAAGATATAGAATTCACAAAATGGAAGAAGAAAAAAAATCTCAACAAGATCCAAGAGAAAGCTATAAATTAATGCATAGAAGCCAGAAAAATAACCCAAGATTTGAAAGATGACATAGCTATATGAAGAAAGAAACATTTGAATTTCTAGAATTCAAAAATATACTACAGGGATTTTAAAATTCAGAAGGAAGCCTTAACAACAAACTAGACCAAACAGAAGAAAGAATTTCAGAGCTCAAAAAATAGTCCTTTGAAACAACCCAGGTAGATAAAAATAAAGAAAGAAGAATTATAAAAAAATGAATAAGGTCTTCAAGAAATATGGGATTATGTTAAGCAATAAAAAAGTATGACTTATTTGCATTCCTGAGAGAGAAGGAGAGAAAGTAAGCAACTTGGAAAACATATTTGAGGATATAATTTAGGAAAAGGTCCTAAATTTGCTAGATAATTTGATACACAGATTAAAAAATTCAGAAAAATCCTTTGAGATATTATGCAAGATGACCATCCTCAAGACACATAGTCATCAGACTATCCAAGGTGAACAAAAAAGAAAAAAATCTTAAAAGGCAGGTAGAGAAAAGGGCCATACAACCTATAAAGGGAAACTCATCAGACAAGTAGTGGACTTCTAAGAAGAAAATTTATAAGCAGAAGAAATTGGGGGTCCATTTATAGCATTCTTAAAAAAAGGAAATGCCAGCCAAGAATTTCTTATTTCACTAAACTAAGATTCACAAATGAAGGAAAAATAAAGTATTTCCTAGACAAGCAAACATTATGAGAATTTGTCATCACAAAACCTACCCTACATGAGATGCTTAATGGATTTCTAAACATGAAAATGAAAGAATGATACTTGCTACCACAAAAGCACACATAGCACATAGCCCACAGATCCTATAAAGCAACTACACAATCATATCTACAAAGCAACTAAGTAACAACATTATAACGGGAACAAAAAATCACATATAATATTAACTGTGGATGCAAATGACCTTAATGCTCCACTTAAAAGACAAAGTAGTAAACTGAATTAAGAAAAAACAAGACTTATCTTCCTATTGTCATTAAGCAATCCATCTCACAAGTAAGGAAAAAAAGAAAACAATGGAGAAAGATTCACCACACAAATGTAAAACTTTATTGAATCATATAAAACAGACATTAAACCAACAACAGTAAAAAGGACAACAACAACAACAAAAAAAGACATTTCATAGTGGTAGGTAACAGGTTCAATTCAACAGAAGAATTAACCATCCCAATTATATATGCACACAAATTGGAGCACCCAGATATATAAAACAATTACTGCTAGACCTAAGAAAAGACATGAATAGCCACACTATAATAGTAGAGAACTTAAACACCCCACTGACAGTATTAGATCAATAAAGCAGAAAATTTAAAAAAGAAATTCTAGACTTAAATTTGGCACACGACCAAACAGACCTAATAAACATCTACAGAATAGTCACCTAATATTCACAGAAAATGCATTCTTCTCATACACACATGGAACATACTTTAATATTGACCACATGTTCAGTCATAAAGCAAGTCTCAATAAAGTAAAAAAATGGAAATCATATCAAGCATATTCTCAGATCACAGTAAAATATAAATATAAATACCAAAAGTAACTTTAAAAATACACAAATATATGGAGACTAAATAACTTGCTTCTCAATGACTTTTGGGTACACAAGAATATTAAGGCAAAATTTCAAAAATTCTTTGTAACAAATGAATATAGAGATATAACATGCCAAAACCTCTGGAACACAGCAAAAGTAGAGTTAAGAGGAAAGTTGATAACACTGAATGCCCACATGAAAAAGAGAAAGATCTTAATTAAACAACATCACACCTAAAGGAACTAGAAAAAAAAGAACAGACTAAACCCCAAGCCAGCAGAAGAAAAGAAATAATCAAAATTAGAATAGAACTAAATGAAATTGAGACCAAAAAATACATATAAAGAATCAACAATATGAAAAGTTATTTATTTGAAAGGATAAACAAGATTTATACACCACTAGCTAGGTTAATAAAGAAAAACAGAAGATACAAATAGATACAATCAGAAATGGCAAAGGTCATTATAAATGATCTCACATTCATACAAAAGATCATCAGAAACAACAATGAACATCTGTATATGCACAAACTAAAATATCTAGAGGAAATGGATAAATTCCTAGAAACAAGCAACACCCCAAGAATGAAAAAGGAAGAAATTAAAACCCTTAAGAGACCAATAAAACAAGTTGATTCAGTAATAAAAACCCTACCAACCAATAAAAGCCCTGAACTAGATGAATTCTCCACTAAATTCTACCAGATGTTAAAAAAAGAACTGTTACCAATTCTTCTGAAACTACTCCAAAAAATTCAAAGATAAGGCATTCCTCCCTAACTCATTCTATAAAACCAGTATCATGCTGATTTAAAAATTAAAAAAAAAAATAAAGTTGACCTGAATGCAAATGCTTTCTTTAAGGTACAAATGAATCAATGTCTGACACCTCTTATCATCAAGGGCATGTTTGTATACCTAACCCCTAACTGTACCCCACAATACCATAATATAAACAAAAAAAACAAAAAAAAAACCAAATGAATCAATTTCTATGCAATTATTTAGAATTTTTATCTATTGGTTCAAAGGAAACTTGGCTTCAGTGGTTTTTTTAATTTCTAAATATTACTATTATTTTTATTATTATTATTATTTTGACAGGATTTAACACTGTCACCCAAGCTGGAATGCAGTGGCACAATCATGGCTTACCACAGCCTTTAAGACCTGGGCTCAAGCGATCCTCCTGCCTCAGCCTTCCAAGTAGCTGGGACTACAGGTGTAAACCACCACAACCAGTTAATTTTTCTGTTTTTTGTTTGTTTGTTTGTTTGTTTTTGTAGAGATGGGGTCTCGCTCTGTTGCCCAGGCTGCTCTCAAGCTCCAGACCTCAAGCGGTTCTCCCACCTTTGGTTGTAATTCCAAAGTGCTGGAATTATAACCATTCCCAGTCTACAGTGAGTTTTTAAAAATAAAAATGTGTTGTCTATGATAAATATGAAAAATATTCCTTCTTTTACATTTTACAATATTCCTTCTTTTACCTTGAACTAAATAGAATTAAATAAAGGGTTACTATATATAACAGAAGACAAATTTCTTTTCCATTCAGAATTATGACACTAATAATCACTACTACTACTCAAATAATCAAGCCCCACTAGCAAACACACACTACCACCACTATATCTAATGCACTGGAGGACTATCTGCTCCCTCTTCATGGCAGAGGAATCTTCTCTATACCCCACAGTCATCATTATTTTTCAGTCTCAGACTCATTGCATCTTCTTTCATAGTTCTTCTTCATTCCTCTGTCTTCTGAACTCTTCTACTGACTAACTTCAGACACATACTTCCGGTATTGTCCTAAAGGTTGATTATATCTTCTGCCTCCTTCTCTAGGACAGAAAGAACACTTTAAGCATTTCTCAGGAGTTTCTGACAGGGCAAGGAAAGAGTCCCTGTTCTGGCTTGCTGCCACTGTGCTTAGAAGCCTACCTCACCTATCTTAGGCAGTCCTCCCAGAATACATACACACTGCCACAGCAATGGTATGCCTGCAAACTTGCCAGGTCCCAACTACTAGCTCCCCAGAGTCTAATTCTGTATTTTAGGAAAAAAATTAATAACAAATGAAAATTTATTCTTATAGGTCCTGCTGCCATTTCCTTCAGGCCATATTTTGAGGTTGGGAGAAGAAAATGTGTTTTTAGACCAGCCAATATAGTATTTTTTTATATAATAAAAGGGACCTCTCTGATTTTAAAATCAAATGTTAAAGATGATATATAGCATCTCCCAGAATCTTCCACTGACCTCTCCCAGTAAACTAATGAACTTTTAAAAATGTTTTATCATGAAAAATGTTTTCTTTGATAATATATGCACATAATGTTTCACTTAAAATATATACTTATATAACACTGATAAAAATAAACTTATAATAACATAGTAAAATGGATTTGACAATTCAAATGTTTCCATGTGCAGAAGAAGGAACTGAGAAATCCAATTTGAATCCTAGTCTAACACTAACAAATTGTGTGACACTAGGCAGGTCACTCCTTCTCTCTGGCTATAATGGCTAAAATGTAGACTCAGCAATTATACTCAGTGATCAATCACAGAAACAAAGAACAGAGTACCATATGTTCTCTCACTCCTAAGTGGACTTTGAACAATTATAATACTATAAGAAAGCGTTTGGCAGTAATGGGAAACTGCTAGGGAGGGAGGGGCACATCTCATCAACAAGGGTAACTGCATAATCAATGTTTGTATACCTAACCCTGAATTGTACCCCACATCTTTATAATAAAAAAAAAGTAGACTCAGAAACCACTATAGTTGTATGACCTAGGACAAGTTAATTAACTGCTTTATGCCTTACTTTTTCATCTATAAGATGGGGATAATAATAATGCCTATCTCATAAGGTCACAGTGAATAATAGTGCCTATTTCATAACTCACAGATTAATGGCTTAATTAGTATAAAGCACTTCTCATAGTGAATGAACAAAGTGTTTAATAAATGTGAGTTGTAGATTCGAAGTTGGCGATGACATAGGTGGAACTGTGAGATTCTCCAAATGTGAGTTCCCCAAATAGACTCTTGCCCTCCTTTCCCTACCCCCTAGCCCACAGCTGGATGCATTGGTTCGAGGCTCAGGGACCCCCGGTCCCACACAGGGCCGGCTATTGCATCCCGGGCTGTTTCCTCACGGGTGGGAAGGCTCAGGTCTCAGCTCCCTCCCTGGCTGCACCGAGCCCAGAGCCTAGACCCAGCCTCCAGTCACCCTGGGAGGCTCTGGGCACCCACCCCTCAGAGAGAATGATTCCATTTCTGACTGAAGTACGCTGGGAGCAGCCCGGGGCCACTTTTGCCACTCATCACCTGCCCTTTGGAGCTTTGGGGCTCTGAAATCTGAAGCTCTGGAGCCCCGAGTGGAGCACCCAGCTGTGCAGCTGATCCCCGGGAGGCTCACGCTGTCATGCTACCACAGAACATCATAGTCGATTGCCCAGGGACCCAAAGAGTGGAGAAAAAGGATCCTATCACTTTGGCCATTCTCTAGGCAGAGACTTGCGTTGCCCCGCCCACCTATAAGCAGTCTCCACCTGGGTTCCCAAGGTAATGTCACTAAACAGAAGACAAAGCCACTCCCCTGGGAACTAAGCAGCAGACGTCTTAGGTGGCAGCTCAAAGTAATCCCATGCCTTGGGAGGCTGAGAGACCAAACCTACATTCGGCTGCACAGAAAGATTGTAAGATGGTGGGAAATAGGTTCCAGTGGGCTCATACACCAACAGGGGGATGCTGGAATCGGCATACAGATTCTGAATCACAGCTTCCCCCTCAACTAAACCTCAAAACTGCAAAAAGTACAGTCCGCAGCCCACACTCCAACCTCAAAAGTGAACAAAGCCAGAGGACCCTCATAAGGAAGAACAGGAGATTGCACAAGTGAAGCAAAAGCAACCCCAAATTCCCTGAAAAACAGAATTAAAGAAGGGGAAGGAAAGGAGGACAGAGAGAAATCTACACAAATGAAGAAAAATCAAAAGAAGAATATGGGTCTCTCTCAGACCTCTGGGAAGGCAGAAACTGAGAAAACTGACTTCAGAATCCAAAAATGAAGAGCCCCCAAAATGACTGGTCTCAAACTACAAATCTAGATATCAAGACAATAATGGAGAGATTAAAAAGAATTGAGGAGAGTCAAGAAGAAACTAGGAAGGAGCTGATAACTGAAATAACAGCAATAAAGAATACTGTGAATGAAGTAAATAACAAAATGACAAGCATGGAAAGCAGAATTACCCAAGCAGAAGAAAGAATCT
>CAUYQG010059669.1:0-21952 GCA_963574415.1 Tarsius wallacei | reverse complement strand
ACATAGTTTTTAGAATAACAGAATTACCAGCCTGGGCAACATAGTGAAGTGAGACCTCATCTCTAAAATAAAATAAAATTAAATTAAAATTAAATTGTCTGCAGGGAAAAATTAAATTTCTGATATGTACTTTAAGCCATTGCATTTGTAATCTTATTTTTAAATGTCTAAATTGCCTCAAGTTAAAATGTAATACAGTGAGGGAAAAGAAACAATAAAAATATTTCTCTTGTTTTATTCTGACAGTAGACGGAGCCATTTCTAAAGCTTTAGCAATTAATCTAAAATTTTCTGCTTTAAACATGTTCAAAATGCAATATATTTCATTATATGCCTGTCTTTTGGGCTGAATCTGCCAAGGTTCTCCCAGGAACTAGACAGGATGGTTCGTTCCTCCTCTTATTTGTACCCAGGAGTTCTGTTTCAGATGTGAGTGCAGATCAGTACTACAGATGTGATTTGACTGACTCAAAGCGGTAGGATCTGAATGTTTTCGTTTGAATTCTTCTATCAGTCCAAACCACTGTTATCGTCGTATTCTCCTCTGCCGCGTCACACCTGCAGGGCATGGTTGTCAGCATCCCTACTCTCTTACGGGAACTACTTCAAACAAGTCTCTGTAGCCCTGTATCGCTGCAGTTTTAAACTCAAATTTAGCATATTCTGTATACCCCTGCTGTTTCTATTTCAGGCCTTTCTTACCTTTAAAAATGATTTTGAAACTAGTTTCTCTGACAGGATATTTAAATCCAATTGAATTTTCACGCTGTGCAGAAATTATAGTAACTATCTGGAAGGATTTTTTTCCCTAACAAAACAAGTAACTTAAAATAACGTGCTTCCTCATTTTCTTTCATAATCTAAGAAAATTATTCCCTTTTTTTCTTAGTGGGAAATAAAAAAAACTTCAGTTGAGAGATATTTTAGTACTCCGCTGAGGATTCAATATTTAGCCAATTCAGAAGACCTGAGAAATTCCCTACTTTTTTTAATTTTTTGTGTTAAAGATGTAGGGTACAATTCAGGGTTAGGTATATAAATAGTCATTGTACAGGTAAAGTTTGGGCCTCACTTTGGTCCCTACTTCACCTGGTTTGAGATCAGGTACCCTTATTTATGAGTGTGTCCCTCTTACCCCTCCCCAACAGTGTCCCACTACTGCCAATCCCTTTCTTATAGTATTATGATATTGTTCAGGGTTTGTCTACCTTCTTATCATTGATAACCCAGCTGGTGATTTGGGTTTATATTTAGTTATGAAAATTATTGGGAAACCATAGAGTGTCAAAAGAAGTGGGAAGATATGTTTATATAGATTCTAAACATTGGAGCCTGCTAGAGAGAATATAGCTATTGTGTTTAAAATTTTGTCATAATAAATGAATCGGGTTCAAAGGGTCTTTATCAAAACTGCATTTTCATTGATCCTTTCAGATTCTGAAGAAAGGATCTAATGGGCAGCACTTTGATAGTAAGCAACAGAAAACTGCTTGTAACTTAGATAAATCTAGTACAGGCACAAATATATACTATATACATTAGATATATTTTTCAAAAGCAAATATTTAATATAAAATAAAGCTACTTAATATCCTGATCCAGAGTTTCCTGTGATTGTGAATAAAGCAGTTTTATTCAAATGAAAAATTCTGTGTAGTACTTTTTAAATTTCCTCACTTTTTAAAAGTTGATGCATTATGAGTATTCTGACAGTTAAATAGATTATTTTCTCAACTGTGCTGGAGATGAAGAATTTCAGTAATTTTTGTTTATTAAGAACATTTCCCCAGCCTGGGCAACTCGGTGAGACCTCATTTCTACAATAAATCAAAAAAATTAGCTAAACATGGTGAGCACACCTGTGGTTCCAGCTACTTGGAAGGCTGAGGCAGAAGGAACGCCTGAGCCCAGTAGATCAAGACTGTGGTGGCCTTGAGTGTGCCACTGCACTCCAGCTTGGGCAACAGAGTGAGACTCCAACTCAAAAAAAAAAGAAAAAAAAATTTTCCCACCTGTCTGTGATAGGTTGTACACTGAACATGTGAGCTCTTGGATGCATTTATAAGTGATGTAATTATGCCTACCATATCATTTTATTATTTTCATGGGACGTGACCCTCATGTATAGGATAACTGAGGCATTGAGAAGGACTCAGAAAAATAATGGAGAAGTCCTTGTTGATCATAGGGTGGGTGGGTCAGAGAGTGAGAGAACTTCTTCATTTTTGCAATTTGATTGAAGGACTGAGCCACTCATTAGACCTGAATTGGATACTGGCTTTACCACTGCAGATATAAATTTGGTTAGCTTTATGACCTTGGGCAAGTTACTTACAGTGAACTTCCTATCTGTAAAATGTGGATAATATTAACTGCTTTTTAATGTAGATTAAATAATAATGTATATAGGGCTGGATGTGGTGGCTCATGCCTATAATCCCAGCACTTTGGGAGGCCAAGGTGAGAGGACTGCCTGAGCCCACGGGTTTGAGACCAGCCTGGACAACTTAGCAAGACCTCATCTCTACAATAAATCAAAAAATTAGCTGGGCATGGTGGTGCATGCCTGGAGTTCCAGCTTCTTGGAAGGCTGAGGCAAAAGGATCACCTGAGCCCAGGAGGTCGAGGCTGTGGTGGCCATGAGCGTGCCACACACAACAGCCTGGGAGACAGAATGAGACTCCGACTCAAAAAATAATAGTAATAATAATAATATATAAAACGAATAGCTTAGTGTCTAGATTATGGTAAATATTACTCTTACCATCATTATAGTAGAAATAATTATTTTGGATTTGGAAATTAAAATATTTATGTTAATGCTTTATTTAAATGTTATTACTTTTATAGTAGCATAGAAATTATATTGACTAAGAATATAAAAGATCTTTCTTAAAATTCAGCTAAAGAACTGTAAAGACCTTAGCAATATTGCTGATTTTTCTCCTACCTATTTAATTTTATTAAATGAGAAATGTTTTATAGATTGCACACCTCACAGTTGAAACATAGATTCTGATTTCAGATGGACATCATTCAGCCCCACGTCTTTTGCCCCCTCTGATTGTGTCCTTATTTCACAGTTTGATCCTTTAACCATTTATTATACCATAGTTACATCCAGACCCCTTCCTTATTTACACACAAGATGTAAGAGGAAATGAAGGCTCAGGCCAAAAGCTAGACAATGGGAAGTATGGCGTAATCTTAGGATTTCACATTAATGTGGATTGTATGCTGTCCTCATGATTGGAAGAATAGGCTTTGGAGTGTGAGAGAATTCCTGAATTAAAAAGTCTTAGCTTTAATGTATTTTAGCTATGCAACCTCAGGCAAATCACTGCGCCTTAGGTTTTTCCATCTATTAAAATGTTGATAGTAGTTACCTTATAGGATGTTAAATGAGGTGATGTTTGAAAATGGTATCTGTGTCATATATAATAGGTGTTCAGTAGATGACTGCTATGCCATTTTCAAACATCACCTCATTTTAACATCCTATAAAGTTGCTACTATCGTCATTTTCATAGAAATAGTAGATGACTGCTAGGAGTTTTTAGCTACTTGTACTTTGAGAAGAGCTGTTTTTTCATCCATTATAACACACACATATTATCTTCCAGACAAGTCTTTTCCAGGGATTAGTCTGTTTATGTGTTTGCAAATTAAATAAGGGTTTTGATACTTGCATGCTACCTTGTACTCACTGATGCTTATTGATGTCTAGCAAGTTTACATTTGCACATAGTACACACATACATGCACACTCCAGAATTATACATACTCACTGACATTACAAGAGACTGGCACACATTCAGAAAGTGTTTATTAAGGCACCTGGCCAAAGTAGCAATTGTTTGTGCTTTTGCCCTAATACTTTTTACGTTTCTTAATGTGCTAAAAATAAAAGAAGTATGATTCAATTTTATAGTATAAACATTAGTTTAGTAATAATCATTTATGAAGTTAGTTAATTTGGTGGCGTTATATTGTGACCAAATATGGAGATATTTGACTTTTGTTGCCAGAAGAAATAAATCATCAAATACAGAATAAAGTTTGAGAAGATTTTAACAATTATGTCTTGAGTACATTTTCTTAAGTAGGTATACATAGCTTGTAACAATAAGATAAAAGGTAAGGTTAGACCTAGGCATTCCAGATTTTTATGTGCATTGTAAACGTAAACTTCATGTCAGAAAACTAATAGAAATATAAATCTATAATATTTGGTAACTCTCTTTTTACCAGTTTGTCACTGAAGCCCTATCAGAAGGTTGGTTTGAATTGGCTGGCATTGGTACATAAACATGGACTTAATGGCATTTTGGCAGATGAAATGGTAAGTGTACTCTATTTCTAGAATTTGTTATTTAAAGTTTCATTAGAAGGTATCCTTGCAGTCATTTAAAACATGGAATTTTTTTTTCTTGCTACTGTAGCTAATAGCTCTCACCTCAGTATCTTATATTTCCTCTTAGTTCTGTTTTCCATAGCCTTAGTTCTAGCCTCCTCACTCCTCCCCAAAATGAAAGTAGATTTATTGTCTTTCTAATTATCTATTAATAAATACGTGTTAAAACTTAGACATAAAAGTACAAACAAAATATCAAAGTTACTTAAAATTCTACCACGTAGAAACAAGCACTAGTTTGGTATCTTTTTGGAATTTTTCCTTTTGCAGATAGATGTATATTGTGCGCGTACTTGTGTGTGTGTACATATATATGTAAAACTGAGCTTTACTATATATTCTTTTTCTGTAGCTGCCTTTTGTTTATTTTTATTTATTTTTTGAGTCGGGGTCTTATTTTGTTACCCAGGCTGGAGTGCAGTGGCACAATCACAGCTCACTGCAGCCTCCTGGACTCAGACGATCCTTCATCCTTAGCCTCCTGAGTAGCTGGGACTAAAGGCAAGCACTACCACACTCAGCTTTTTTTTTTTTTTTTGTAGAAATGAGATCTTACTATGTTTCCCAAGGTGGTCTCAAACTCCTCTCGCCTTAGCCTCCCAGAGTACTGAGATTACAGGCATGAGCCAACAGATCTGGCCTATAGCTGCCTTTTAAATTTTAATTTAACTTAGATACCTGTCCTTGTCAGTAACTAAATCCACACATATATCAGCAACATCATTTCAGCTGCTTTATTTTTATTAGCTGTCTCTCTGAGCCTGTTCTTTCCCAAATCACATTTACTTCAAGCTAACCTCAGGAAGTTTGTTATAGCCAAGTAGTCCAGGTGTTATCATATAGAAACTTGACCTTTAATCTAATACTACCTCCCTTCTTCCTCTCTTCCTCCAGCTATACTTTTTTAAAGTGTATGTTAAAAATGTGTGTTGCATATGAACTAGCAGTTAAGACTAGCAATCCTGCTCAGTAAAGTAAGTTGTAGCGTCACTTGGAGTTTATGATCAATTCTCTGTCCTTTGAGAACTAAGAACATAGTAGAAATTACCTTAGAAATCTGTTGGGGGAAATAAAAAATGAATATAGCACAGAAGTATTCCTTTTCCTTTTGTCTTTTTGAATATTTATTTGTTTTTTTATTTTTAGATTTCATATATTGTCTTTTAAACTTTTAATTTTAGGGCCTAGGAAAAACTATTCAAGCCATTGCATTTCTGGCATACCTCTATCAGGAGGGTAATAATGGTCCTCATTTGATCGTTGTTCCAGCCTCAACTATAGGTGTGTAATACTGGGCACAGCTACTTGTATTTGACTTCATAGTGTTTTGTAAAGGTAGAGAAAAGAGTGTGTTGGGGAGGAGGGCTGTCATGGTTTCTTAGTTTGTGGAGATGAATTAATTTATGGTCTCTTTGTGCCTTTTTTCTTTGTGTATGTATGTATGTCTGACTGTATTGGCTGTGTTTTAAAAGATAATAACTCAAATGTGAATCAGTCTTAAAATTATTGTAGATCAAGTACCATTCAATAAGATTATTTATTTTGGTTTCATAATACTTTTATTTTTTAAAGTGACTAGGAGAAAATAAATACTTTTAAATTTATAATTAAACATTTATTGAATGAGAACGTATATAATTAATCCCTATTCAAATTGCTGTTCCATTCTTTCTCAATTTATTCGCTGTGACAGTTAGAGTAAGAGGATGTTTGTACCTATGAGTGTAACAAAGAAAACCCCTTCTCTTTAAATTGGGTGTTAGTGACCAACTGTAAATATAATCATTCAACCTCTGCCCTTCATTTTGGTGCCTCTTTAAAACCCCAAGATCATTATAATAATGAGTAACAATTGCTGAGTAAAGCTGATTAAACTTCAGTGTTCATTTAACTGCATGAACACACCCTATTGTAGCAGATGCAAGTAATATCTCTTTTGTTTTATAGATAACTGGTTAAGGGAAGTTAATTTATGGTGCCCCACTTTAAAGGTGCTCTGTTATTATGGTAAGAATATGTCATTCTGCTTTTAACTTCTGGAATTTTTAAAAAATTAATACAGTAAAGCACAATAAATATAATCAAAATATGTGTATTGTTTTTAAATTCTAGGTTCTCAAGAAGAACGTAAACAAATTAGATTTAACATTCATAGTAAATATGAAGATTATAATGTAATTGTGACCACGTAAGTATTGAGAAATTCTGAGGGTTTTGTGCAGCCTCCAAATTAAAAAAAAGTATTTTGTAGTAGTAATATGAAGGAAAGTTTATATTATGAGCTATGAAACAAAAATAATGGATGATTTTTGTTGAGGACTCAGGCATTTTTTAGTTTTGTGTATAATGCCAATATAGGCGGTTTTTGCTAGTGAGTGCATCACCTCACTAATGATGGGTATTAAAAGGTTTTGTCCACTTAATTGAAATCATAGTTTTATAATAGGACTCTCACAGTTAAGCTTAAAATAAAATTTGAGGTATCGCACCAAAATGATTTATAATTTTACCTTGCAAATAAGTATTAATAATAAATACAATGAAATCGCATTCCTCTGAATGAAAAACTTGAGGGCCATTGCTTTACACACTTTGGTATGGCCATGTGCTTTTTAAGTTATGGCCAGGTCATGTTTTCCTAAACCTTGGCCACCTCCCCTACCTTGGGAAGGTGAATCTATCTGTCTTTCTTATCTCTCTAATTTACTTTCAAATAAACTATAATTTTTCATCTAACTTCCGGGCAATTCTTTGCCTCTTTCACGCAGCACCAGATCACATAACTTCACCCCAGCAGGTCTGACCTAACAGTTTGGAGGCCCCACTGGGAGATATTTTAACCTAACAATTATGAAGTTATTGACGGGTCTTTGTATAGAATTCAGGATGAAATAGGATGGAAAAAAATATTTTACTCCTCCACCAATTTCTAACGATTAGAGTAAGAATCAAACTAAAATTTGGCATTTTTTTAGTCATGAATGAGAGCCACAAGCCACTATAGTAATGCAATACCTGTATCTATTTCAGTAATAGAAATTGTAGATAATTACCTATCATATTACAATGGTTGTGAAAATCTTGAAATTTCCTTTGCACTCAACATTTAGTCAAAATTTTGGTATTTATTAAACTTGCTTTTGGATCTTGTTACTTGTTAATACACATAAAGAGGCAGAAATATTACCAGAGCACATTTTTATACATATTCTGATAACATTATTTCAGTTGTATTTTAACATTTTTTTCCTCTGTAATTTTATGTATTTTATTTTATGCATTTAAAAACCCCATACTGGGAAATAGTCCATGGGCTTCAATCCTGGTTGCTAAAGGAATTCATGATATTAAATAATAAAAATTAAAAAGTAAGAGCCCCTGTGGGTGGTGGGGCTAGAATTAAAACCCAGCTCTAACTGATCCTAATGACCTTTTTTTTTTTTAATGCCACCTGCCAAGTTGGTCTGTTTTGGCCCAGGGCTAGCAGTATATTGATGCTCTCTGTCAATACCCTGAGCTGTAACCAACCAGAACTGCAAGGCCACGAGGCACAAAGAGAGAGCAGCTGGAAATGAGAAACACCTGGAAAAAAAAGAAAAAATAAATAAATAAAAAAAACTTGAGGACAGAAATAAAAATGAAAACTATAGCTTTTGAATAAATTGACCACTATTTGGTAGTAACTGGTGTAAAAATATCTGGCAGATAACTTAATGTACTTGTGTTGCATTTATAATATAGGTTATAATATAGGGAAAGTACTGTATTAGCTCCTGTTAGCCTGTTATTATTTTCCACTACTAGCTTCTTCTTTTTTTTTTTTTTTGGAGTTGTAGTCACTCCATGGCACAGGCTGGAGTGCAGTGGCACACTCACAGCCACCCCAGTGTTGACATGCTGGGCTCCAGCCATCTGTCCACCTCCGCCTTCCAAGTAGCTGGAACTACAGGTGCACACTACCACACTCACTAATTTTTTAAAATTATTTATTGTAGAGATGAGGTCTTACCAAGTTGCCCCGGCTGGTCTCAAACCTGCAGGCTCAGGCAATCCACTCTCCTCAGCCTCCCAAAGTGCTGGGATTACAGGCTGAGCCACTGAGCCTGGACAACTAACTTCTTTTTAGGAGTCCATCCCTAAAAGAATTTATCCAAAAAAAATTTTTTTTTTTTAGTTTTCATTTTAAAGATGTGGAGTACAATTCAGGGGTTAGGTATACAAATGGTCATTGTACAGGTAAAGTTTGAGCCTCACTTTGGTCCCCGCTTTGGCTGGTTTGAGATCAGGTACTCTTGTTGATGAAGTGTGCTCCTCTCCCCCAGGCAGCTTCCCACTGTTGCCAATGCCTTTCTTACGGTATTACAATAATCATTCAGGGTCCATTTTTGAGTGAGAACATGTGGTACTCAGTTCTTTGTCTCTGTGATAGATCACTGAGTACTATAGACTCTCAGACTTCATAGGATCATAAGACTCAGCTATTAATCTGCATTTCCTGAATCTACTATACTAGTTTAATAAAATACATATTAAAGAGAAACATATTTTAGATTTGTGTTCTTTTTTGTGCTTCTTAAAAATAATTCAGGGAGCAGATTACTTTTAGGTTATACACAAATTGGCCTCTTCTTGGGTATCTAGAAGTTGTCTAATTATAACATTTAAAATTTAAAATTTATTTTAATAACATATTGCAACTTTTTGGGGGGGATTAGCAGTCTCACTCTGTTGCCCAGACTGGAGTGCAGTGGCACGCTCACGGCTACCGCAGCCTCAGCCTGCTGGGCTCAGGTATTCCTTCCACCTCAGCCTTCCAAGTAGCTGGAACCACTGGCATGCACCACCAAGCCTGGCTAATTTTTTTATTTATTGTAGACATGAGGTCTCACCAAGTTGCCTAGGCAGGTCTCAAACCCCTGGACTCAGGCAGTCCTCTCACCTCTGTCTCCCAGAGTGCTGGGATTATACCACGTCCAGCACTTATTGCAACATTCATAATTTGATTACACTGTACATCAGTAATGATAAGGTCTAAATACATATTTATTTGGGTACTATGTAGCTCTATCCTTTAGGTACTGGCTATTAGAAATGTATAAATAAAAATGGTTTTATAAAACCAGTCAGTCTCACTAGATTTCAGGCGCTTAAAAATGTAACCTTAGAGATTTTTTTTTTTCTTTTGGTGACAGGTATAACTGTGCAATTAGCAGTTCTGATGACCGTAGTCTGTTTCGACGGCTGAAGCTTAATTATGCAATATTTGATGAGGGCCATATGCTGAAGAACATGGGCTCCATCCGCTACCAGCACCTTATGACTATCAATGTAAGAGGGTTTTATAAATTTATCCAAATTATGATAAAATGTTAGATTACATAATTTAATGTATATAGTATTCTATGTCAGATGTTGGCAAGTTTCTTCTGGCAAGGGCCAGATAATAAATATTTCACACTTTGTGGGCCATATGGCCTCTGTCGTATTTTTTGTTGTTTTTTTAACAGTCCTTTTAAAAATGTAAAAATCATTCTTAGCTCATAAGCTGTAATTTATCTGTTCTATATGATAAACTTTATAAATATCAGATGCAGTTTATCTTCCCTCACCACTTCATAAAGGCAGTATTACTGAGGACACAAGTTACCTATTTATAAAAACCAATAGTTTTTACATTCTACCTTAAACATAATAAATAATAGCAGACACCAATTATCTAAATCACTAATTTTGCATCACAGAATGTTAAATAATTAATAGTGGGTTTGACTTATCTCCTCTCCCCTCCTTCATTCTTCACTGGGGAGGGTAGGCAGGAAGGAAGTGACTCTTAAAAAAACCTAATCCAAATTTTATTTTTGTTCACAGGCAAATAACCGTTTGCTGCTCACAGGCACACCTGTACAGAATAATCTGTTAGAACTCATGTCACTGTTGAATTTTGTTATGCCACACATGTTTAGTAGTAGCACCAGTGAAATACGAAGAATGTTTTCTTCTAAGACAGTAAGCACTCATGCATATTTTCTCCCAAATATGTTACTTTGTGATTTATCTGGAACATTCTTCTGTCGCGTCTTTTTGGTGGTGGTTTCCGTAGTGTATGTGATCTATAAAATTAAGCAGGTGGTAGCCTATGTTTAGATTGGTTTGGAAATCAGCCAAAATGTAATGGAGAAAGAAAATTAGTGACTTCCATAATCAGTGTCCAAAAATTGGCTTTTAATATCCTGATTTTCTGAAGAATGACAACTTTAAATTGATAGCCCAGATTTATAATATGTGGAGAAAGTTTGATTATTGTATCTTTTTTATCAAAATTGGGCAGGTAAATTAGAAGCATTTCTTTATGGGTGAACTATAGAACTGGGCAAAGCTAGAATGTCCAAAAAGTGCTTAAACTGGAAAATGTGCTTTGAAATAAAAGCTGTAAATACAGAAGTAGCTATTTGTAAAATCTACAATGAGGAAATCCTTTTTAGAAGAAAAGTTTGGTTAATGTTCTTCTTTATTTTTTAATTCTTATTTATTTATTTATTTTTTGTGTTTGAGTCTTACTCTGTCACCCAGGCTAGACTGCATTGGCACGTACATGGTCACCGCAGCCTCAACCTGCTGGGCTCAGGTGGTTCTTCTGCCTCAGCCTTCCAAGTAGCTGGAACTACAGGCACATGCCACCATGCCCAGCTGATTTTTTTATTTATTGTAGAGATGAGGTCTCACCAAGTTGTCAGACTGGTCTCAAACCCGTGGGCTCAGGCAATCCTCTCACCTTAATCTCCCAAAGTGCTGGGATTATAGGCGTGAGCCACCATGCCCAGCTGTTCTTTTTTATTGTTTAGGAAAAATAAGGTATAGTCTTCAAGAACTCCCAAATTTTCCAGTGATGGCAGTATTTACATATATTCTTTACTGTCTCCCAATCACTGTTTTTGTTTTTGTTTTTTTGAGTTGGAGTCTCACTCTGTTGCCCAGGCTGGAGTGTAGTGTCACACTCATGGCCACCTCAGCCTCGATCTGCTGGGCTTAGGCGATCCCTCCACCTCAGCATCCCAAGAATCTGGGACTACAGGCACGTGCCACCACATACAGCTGATTTTTTTGTTCCTTGTAGAGATGAAGTCTCACTGTGTTGCCCTTGGCTGGTCTCAAACCCCTAGGCTTAAGCAGTTTGCCTGCCTCGGCCTCCCAGAGTACTGGGATTACAGGCATGGACCACCAGGCTTGACTGAAATCATTAATCTTATAGCAAGAATTTTCTACAATATCATTTCACTGCAAATTAACTACCTTTTTAACATTAATGAATTCCCTTGAACTTAATGTACAGTTTTTTAAATGGCCTAGCAGATTTTATGAATAACTTCTCTAACGTTAGTTCATAATATAGTCCTTCACATCTTAGAATAAAATTTCACTTTTATTTTAGAATTAAATTTAATTTAATTAACAGAATCACCAGTTTTGACTAAGCACTATCTCGCATATTTAAACCATATGATTTACATCAGTCTGCACTAGCTTTTTTGGGGGTCATTTTCCACAAAGTAATGTAAGCTTTTTAACTCCTATACTCTTTCCCCATTACACACATTTTGTTTGTTCTTTGTTGTTTTATTTTAGAATTGTGGGGTACATGTGAGGATTTGCTGCATAGGTATACTGCATGAAGGCAAAGCTTGGGCTTCTAACAAGCCCCCTCACCCCCAGTAGTAGACATGGTACCCAATCGGTGGTTTTGTATTCCTTATCCTCCCGCCCTCCCTCTAGCAGTGTCCAGTGTCTGTTATAAGTGCCACTGTGTTCTTGTGCCCGATGTTTAGTGTCCACTTATGAGAACATGAAGTATTCAGTTTTTTGTTTTGTGATAATTCACTTAGAATGATGGTCTCCAGTTACATTCACGTGGCTACAAAGGACAATATTGTTATTCTTTATGTCTGCATAGTATTCCACCATATATGTGTACCACATTTTCTTTATCCAGTCCACTTTTGATGGGCATCTGGGTTGGTTCCATGTTTCTGCTATTGTAAATAGCGCTGCAGTAAACATACACATGCAAGTATGTCATTATTGGTAGAGAAATTTTTATTTCTCTGGGAATATTCCCAGGAGTGGGATTGCTGGGTTGAATGGTAAGTTAATCTATATTTCTTTAAGACATCTCCAAACTGCACATATGGGAGTTCCCTTTACTCTAGCCTCACAACACCTGTTGTTTCCTGACTTTTTAATGACAGCCAACCTGGCCAGTGAGAGATGGTATCTTATTTTAGTTTTGATTTGCATTTCTCTGATGAGTAGTGAAGCTGAGCATTTTTTTCATGTTTCTTGACTGCTTATATGTCTTCCTTTGAGAAGTACACACGTTTTTATTTCATGCTAGTTATCTAGGTAACCAGTTCACTGGTGGCTTGTTGATGAGTTCTGAGCACCAGCCTAGCACAGTTTAGATTCATTACCTCAGCAGAGTAAACAGTTACATATCATGAAACCTCAGAATACCTGTGGAGCTTCAAGAAGTAAATGACAGCCCAGAATTCAAATGTGAAGTTCCCTCTAGAATGAATTGAGTGTCACAGAAGAGAAGACGGATTCTAGTGAGACATGTTTTTATGTTGTGTGATATTATTATTGTGATCATTTAAATGAATAAGTCCTAAAAGGACATGTTTTTATTTCGCATAGAAATCAGCAGATGAGCAAAGCATATATGAAAAGGAGAGAATAGCACACGCAAAACAAATTATAAAACCATTTATTCTCAGAAGAGTAAAAGAAGAGGTAACTCTTATCTACATGTTTTTTTATTATGGTTGTTTTTAAAAATTCTGTTTTTCTCTATATTAGAATAATCATCTTAGACTGTTTTTCTTTCTCAGGTTCTCAAGCAGCTGCCCCCCAAGAAAGATCAAATTGAATTATGTGCAATGTCAGAGAAGCAGGAACAACTCTATTTGGGTCTTTTCAACAGATTGAAAAAATCTATCAATAACATGGGTATAATCTGATTTTCACAAATAATCTTGTACTGGGGCTATATTTGATTTAGTCATGTAATGGGATTTGCTCATTTTAAAAATAGTTGGAATTTTGAGAAACAGTTTTAAAACTTTAAGTTGATTATATTTTAACAAACAGCTATCAGCTTTTTAAAAAAATGTATACTCTTTGGATCACAGAAAAAAATACAGAAATGTGCAATGTCATGATGCAGTTGAGAAAAATGGCCAATCATCCTTTATTACACCGCCAATATTACACAGCTGAAAAGCTCAAGGAAATGTCTCAGCTTATGCTAAAGGTAATGATTTCATATTATGCTAGCACTGAATTTTATAACAATATTAAACAGTTGGGAGGTTGAGTTGATAGGCTAAAAGTTAGACTGCTGAACCCAGTGGACATATTGCTCATTTACTTACATATTTAAGAAAAACTTTTTTTTTTTTGAGTTGGAGTCTCACTCTTGTTGCCCAGGCTGGAGTGCAGTGGCACGCTCAAGGCCATCTCACTCTTGTTGCCCAGGCTGGAGTGCAGTGGCACGCTCAAGGCCACGCCAGCGTCGACCTGCTGGGCTCCGGCGATCCTTCTGCCTCAACCTTCTAAGTAGCGAGAACTACAGGCCCACACTATCCCGCCTGTCTAATTTTTTGATTTATTGTAGAGACGAGGTCTCACCAAGTTGCCCAAGGTGGTCTTGAACCCCCCGGGTCAGGCAGTCCTTTCGCTTCGGCCTGCCAAAGTGCTGGGATTACCCATTGAGCTACCATGACCAGTCAAGAAAAACATTTTTAAGACCAAGTCCGTGATAAATAAAGTTTTATTACAACACACTCATGTCCATTTTTCTGTTTTCTGCTTTCTCACTACTGGGGCATAGTTGAGTAGTTACCACAGAAATTATCTTATCTACAAAGCCTAAAATATTTATAATCTGGCCCTTTACATAATTTTCCCAACTCCTAAACTTCCATAATGCATGTCTTTTTTTTTTTTTTTTTTTAAACGAAGAGATTCCTTGGATTTTATGTTCTGGTTAGTGAGTCATTTTTCTTATTCACTTTTTTTCTTTATACTTTTAACCATTACTCTTTATTTTTGCCTCATTTTCCCTTTAGCATCTTATTCTTATTTATCCTTACTGATCTTTGTGTTGAAAGCAACCTATTTTATTTTTTTAAAATTTTTTATAAGATATTTTAAACCCCCCCCCCCCCGAGAAGTTTATTTTGTTTTCTCATCTAGGTCACTGGGGAGAGTGACAGAGAAAGTTCTAGATTCTGGGCATGGTGGTGCTTGCTTGTAATCCCAGCTACTTGCAGGGGCTAAGAAGAGAGGATTGCTTGAGGCCAGGCGTTTGAGGCTGCAGTGAGCTATGACTGCGTCTGTGAATAGCAGTGGCAACATAGTGAGACCACGTTTCAAAGAATAATAACAACAATAAAAATAACAAAATTCGGATTCTAACTGGAAGAGGGAGGGCTAGAAGGAAAGAGGGGTCCTGGTAGTTGTTCTCTGCGTCCTGGCTATCTAAATAGTTGTGGGTAGTGTAGCCCAGAAGGGCACCGATCTTGCCCATGAGGATGCTGCTGCTGCCAACCCTGAGGCTCTGCAGCGTGGCCACCAGTCCCCCAGCGGGCATGGCGCCTCCATTCATGACCGCAGACCAGCTCATCAGCGAGGCGGCCACCGAGTTGGCCACGATGCCGGCGCCGGTGAAGCCCAGCGCCGGCAGCCCGACCACTGCGAGCCCTGCGGAAAGAGCTATTTTTAACTTCTTATGGAGAGTTTCTTTTTTTAATTGTTTATTTTAAAGATGTGGGGAACAATTCAGGATTAGGTATACAAATGGGAAAGTTTCAAACATATGTAAAAGTAGAATTGTATGATGAAATCTTCTGCCCATATAACGAATGTTACTTCATCCCTTTTCTAATTATCATTTGATAATGACACTACTCTTGTTTTATCTGTACTCACTAGACCTCTCTCCACAATTATTTTGAACCAAATTCCAGACATTATTTTTTCTGTAAATATTTCAGGATGTTCCTATAAAACAATAAGGACTCCCCTCTTCATTACACCTACAAAAAAATTAATTTTCTTTGCTAAATCTTTTACACTAAAATGTTCTATGACTTAGGTAGTTTATCAAATGTGAACAATTTTATTAAATTATTCTGATCACATTATAAATTATTTTTATTTGGAAGTGTATTGTGTTTTGTTTTGTTTTAAGGAACCTACACACTGTGAGGCTAACCCTGACCTGATCTTTGAAGATATGGAAGTTATGACAGACTTTGAACTACATGTACTTTGTAAACAGTATCGACACATTAATAACTTCCAGTTAGACATGGATTTGATTTTAGATTCTGGAAAATTTCGAGTTTTAGGACGCATATTGTCTGAATTGAAACAGAAGGTATTAAAGGAGAATGGTACTTCTTTTGTGTTTTCCCAATTAGTTAAACTTAAAGCAATCCTGGCATGTTCTAACTTTCTGGAAACTTTAACCTATGTCTGTTCTACATTTTTCCAGAACTTAGTATCTTGAACGTTGTCTTGACATATTTGGGCATATATTTTCCTGATTACTTCTTTTTCTCTGTGGAACCTCAGTCAGAACAATAGAAGTTAATAGACTACATCTGTATTGTTTTCATTATTTCATAGGTGACAATCTGTAATTGCTTCAAATTAGTTTTTTAAAGATACTAGTTAGTAAATAGTTACTTAAGTAATCACTGCAGGTTTATGTGTGCAATAGCTTAAATTTATAAAAACCACAGTCTAAATAGTATACACTTATGCAGCTGTTCACATTTACTGACATTTTTCTGTTATGAACATGAAGTAATATTTAGCTGTTTTTAAAATCAGACTGACAATTAAATTTTAGCCCTGAAGTTTAGAAGTTAAGGAAATTTATTCATACATAAGCTACAATAAGAAATTTATCTCTTAAGAATCATTACTTGATTTTTATTAAAGAAGCATTTGCTATGTCATTAGATACATCATAGGGAATTTTCTGCAAACTTAACATGTTATGGGTAATATTCCTAATTGCTTAGACCTATCAAGGCTTTGAGTAGTAAAATAATTTTATTTTTCTGTTTCTAATTCATGTATGTATTTTCACAGGGTAATAGAGTTGTATTATTTAGCCAGTTTACCATGATGCTGGATATCTTAGAGGTTCTCTTAAAACATCATCAGCATAGGTACCTCAGATTAGATGGAAAGACTCAGATTTCTGAAAGGTTGGTATACTTCCCTTTAGTTTCAGAAAATCACTCATTTGTCAGAATTTTAAATGTCTAGAGAATCTGATAGAATTTTGGTGCTTTCAATCTTATTTGGTTACTTCACATCATTACCTTAAAATGAGAGAAATTTTCTTTCAATATTTCTATCTGAATTGCATACAAATATATTTTGGAACAGCTATTAGAATTGTATATGTTTTATGATTTTTTCCCCTTTTAAAATCATTCAAAGTCTAAGACACCTCATTTTAACCAAAATTGTTTTAAAATTTTAGGCTTTTCATATTTTAAGGGTAATCATTTTTAATTTCCAAAGGTTGAAAAGATTGTCTTAATCAAGGAATGCTTTATCAGCCAACATGATTTTTTTTTTCCTGCATTAGAGTAAGAGTAATAAGAGTTTGATCTTGAGGCCCTTCGTTCATCAGGAATATTGTCTGCCAGTAGCAGCTGATAGACTTCTGAAAATATTAAAGATTGAATAGCCATTTGCAGAATTTAGCTAAGCCAGAAGTTATTAAGTAAAGGACAGAATTATACTTTAGGAGCCAATACAATCTGAATAGTAGAATTAAGTAAGAGTTAGTGGGGTGAGCAATAGTATAAAAAGGAAGTTGGTGAATTGAGAAGGTCCTTCAATGATACCGCCACAGGAGAAATAACTGCAGTGCCAAGAGCATGTCTTTACATCTGCAGCTTTCTTTTCTATGTGATGTGATTGTTTTCCATTTTAATTACATTATATACCTTTAGTGAGATTTAACCTAATATATGTATTTTATAGGATTCATCTGATTGATGAGTTTAACACCGATATGGATATCTTTGTGTTTCTGCTTTCAACAAAAGCTGGTGGATTAGGAATAAATCTGACTTCAGCAAATGTTGTTATACTTCACGATATTGATTGTAATCCTTACAATGACAAACAAGCAGAAGATAGATGCCATAGAGTAGGTCAAACTAAGTAAGTGTTTTTAGTTGAAATTTATTTTTAAGCAAATGCCAGCTTAACTTGTAAAGAATATCATCATATAATGTGTTAGATGTCCTGCTTTCATTTTTATTTTTCCAGTGAAGCATGGTTGCTGATGGTACTATACACCAGCAGTGTTGAACATGAACTTCCCTGGGTAACCTATGCATTTTCTAGTAATTAAAACAACCACCCACCCTCACCCCAAATAGTTCTGTAGTTTATGAAGATTAAATATTATTAATCGTCTGCCCCTTTGAACAAGATCCGTAATTGGAAAGACTTATTTGTTAGACCATTTAAGAGCCAGACAGATTTGGTAATCTACATACTGTCACTGTTCCTTAGGAAATAGATTATTTGAGTTGTAGATTATTTCAGTGAAGTTTAATTTTGACATTGGTCACAGGACTGTAAAGAGGTGAAAGTAACTACAGTTCAACTCTACTTTCATATGTAAACAATGTTTTTTTGTAGAGTGTTTTAATATATTTCTAAAAGACATTGATATATTCATTTATGGACCAAATATTTATCAGTACCTATTGTGGAGCTTTGTACTTTACTATTCCACTGCCTTAATGTACAAAATTATTTATTGGAATCTGATACGGTCAGCATGCTTCTTTGAAAATGTATGTATTAATGTTGTGATGTATTTTAGTCACTAATTTTTAAAGTACAAATATCTTCTTTTCAATCAGTAGTAAAAGTTGTCTAAAAGTAAAATGCCCAAAAAATGTCATTTTCAAATAGTTTGAGTAAAAGAATGTAAGGATATTTTGTCATAATTTTCAAGTTACTCTTTGAACTGTTAAATATATTAAGTTTATGTGTATGTAGATAACTATATTTAGTAACCAATGAACATATGTTTGTATTTTTTTTAGAGAAGTACTAGTTATAAAATTAATAAGCCAAGGGACTATTGAAGAATCCATGCTAAAAATTAACCAACAGAAATTGAAACTAGAACAAGATATGACCACAGTAGATGAAGGTAAGCTGTTTGTAAGCAGAAACTTCAATATTTATTTATATGACTAGGCATCAAATTAGCCTAATAATAATAAGTCCTTAACTAGCTTACATTTAGGGATGACACAGGAGAAAGTAAGCACACGTATTTAAAAAGTATATAATAACTGAGATCTGTTTGGCCAGAGCTGAAAGTGATATTTATGAACCCAGTGGTCTAAAATACATAATGTATTTTAAGAACCTTAACATTTATATTAATTTCATTTTGACTAGTAAATATGTATGGCACTAGAGTGCAATTAAAAAATTCATTTTTTTGAAAATGTAATAAGCTTTTCAGAGAGAAGCAGTTGGACCCTAGAAGGAACTCAAATAAAGACCCCATTCTATTACACTAATTTGTAAATAGTTTTTAAAGTTTAATAAATTTAAAATTTTTATTTATGTTTATATTTTTGAGAGTATATGTTCATCTAGTCTGAGACTCAGATGATATGAAAAAACAGACAAAAGCCTCCTTCATACCCATCATCTTGCTTCCCCTTAGAGGTGATGACTGTTAGCCTTTTGTTTTGAGAGTGTGACCAATTATTTTGTGCATATAGCAATAAATATGCATCCTTCCTTTTTACACATGCATTCTTCACCTTGATTTGCTTAATTAATGTTAAATTGATATAAATAAATGGTTTTTAAAATTCTACCAAATAGGGATATTAATATTGATAATGGCTCATTTTAATTTAGAAAATTTCCTTTTTTTTTTTGGAGTTGGAATCTCACTCTGTCGCCCACACTGGAGTGCAGTGGCTGCTCCCAGCCACCGCAGCCTCAACCTGATCCTTCCAGTCAGCCTTCCAAGTAGCTGGAACTACAGGCACGTACTACCATGCCCGGCTAATTATTTATTGTAGCGATGAGGTCTCGCCAAGTTGCCCAGGTGGGTCTCAAACCCACAGGCTCAGGCAATCCACTCACCTCAGCCTTAGAAAATTTCTGTTGACTATTTACTGTGACCCAGTATTTTGCTAGGCACTATGTACTATATAAATACATTTAATTTGTCTTCAGAGAGAGACATATGATCAAATTAATACGTGTCTTCTGTAGTATTTATTTCAGGATGTTGTGGAAGCTTGGGGGCCTTAGAGAAAGTTTGAGTGAGATGCAACTGAGTTAGACCTTTAGGGGTAAGGATAAGTAGGATGCTCACAGCTTAAACAGTTAACGGTAACTACTAGGCTCAAATACAATAGAGTGAATGCATAAGACAGTTTCTGCTTGGACAATTTTATTTCTTTATTTTGTTAGAACATTTAAAATTTAGTAAAGCAATTAAATTTTCTATTAGCAGTGCTAGCAAATATTCAAAATCTGAACTTTATCCTAACAATAAGTTTCTAAATAGAACTATGATAGTTAATTATTTGGGTACTCAGGTTTGATTGTCGGACTCCCACCTGTCTTTAACAGGTAGGTCTTTTCTTGTGGGCTGGTTCATTTCCTCAGAGGGATGTTCTCCAGTTTCCTGTGAAGTGAAGGTAGTTAGGATATGGTAGTATGAGCCAACTACCTGCACCCTCAGCCCTGAGAGGACGTGGGGGAGGGAGGTTTGCACCCCAAGTCCAGAGTTCGTCAGATTGTAATTCTCCGAAGAGCAAAGCTAGGATGAACATCTGGGGCAAATGACTGGCACTGTGGGCAAGCTTTAGGCATCTTACCCTTCAGCCTGTTTTTAGCTTCATATGTTTCCCGTTACACCATTTCCTGAGCTTTGCAGGGAGAGGTTGGGGGGCCTGGGTATGAAGTAGCCTTCTGTTTCCCACCTGAGACACTGAAGCTCTTGCTTTGTCTATTCTGCTGAAGTCAGTTTCTTCCTCACTTTTTCTTCCAAAATTTTTTGACAGCTTTCTCTCTGTTACTGTCTTTTTCTCCTGTTCTTTCTCTTTTGTTCAATCCCTCACACTTTTTTTCCCCATGAAATTTTAATTGTATTTCAGATGAGAGCAGAGGTGATGTGTATGTTCATTCATTTCAATTATAATTCATGTAAATTATTTGTATTTGTATCAGTTTTGTCACTGTAAAATTTGCCTGTTTTTACTTCATATGTCTGTTGAAATAGCAACATATTTTGTGCTGTCAGGCCAGTTTAGTTATAAAGAATGTAGGCCTCGTACAGTGAGTGGCTCACTCCTATAATCCTGGCATTTTGGGAGGTCAAGGCGGGTGATTTGCTTGAGCTCAGAGATTTGAGATCAGCCTGGACAACATAGCATGACATCATTTCTACAGAAAATTAAAAAAATTAACCAGGCATTATGGCGTATGCCTGTGGTCCCAGCTACTCAGGAGGATGAGGTGGATCACCTCGTCCCAGAAGATCGAAGCTATGGTGAGCAGTGATCATGCCACCACACTCCAGCCTGGGCAACAGAGTGAGACCCCTACTTTAAAAAAAAAAAAAAGAAAGAAAGAAAAAAATCTCCCCCTCCCCTGTGCCTTACCACTCCTATCTTCCCTTCTATAGGAAGTTTTCCTCCTTTGTCTTCTTAAAGCTATTTATATGTCAGTTCTTTGGTGTGCATGTGTTTTATTTGGTAGAGTAGGATACAGTGATGTATTTTTTACTCTTAACTGTAATCATTTTGATTTCAGCTGTGCCTCTGGTTTTATTTAAATAATTGTGACACTGAACTGATGAGAGTACACATATGCCCTTCTTTCAGTCTCTCTCAGTGAGGTTCTTCTGTAAACAAAAGTCATATTTGGTAATGAGCACCTACGTGCTTTATGTTAGTCTGTATGCTTCCTCATTCACAACTGTGAAAGGTTAAAAGACTATGATTCTGGCCGGGCATTATGCCTGTAATCCCAGTGCATTAGGAGGATTACTTGAGCCCGAGGGTATGAGACCAGTCTAGGCAACATAATAAGACCCCATCTACAAAAAATTTAAAAATAAGATGATCTGGGCGTGGTGGCACATGCCTGCAGTTCTAGCTACTTGGGAATGTGAGGCAAGCCGGGCTCGGTGGCTCAGCCTGTAATTCCACGCTTTGGGAGGCTGAGGTGAGTGAATTGCCTGAGCCCACGGGTTCGAGACCCGCCTGGGCAACGTGGCGAGACCTCATCTCTACAATAAATCAAAAATCAGCTGGGCGTGGTAGCGCGTGCCTATAGTTCCGGCTAATTGGAAGGCTGAGGCGGAAGGATCGCCGGAGCCCAGCAGGTCGAGGCTGCGGTGGCCAGAAGCGGCCACTGCACTCCAGTCTGGGTGACAGAGTGAGACTCCAA
>CAUYQG010059667.1:0-16734 GCA_963574415.1 Tarsius wallacei | reverse complement strand
TATCTTTTGTATTATTATGTTTATACTGTCAACAATAAAATGGAATCTATTAGAGAATTAGTTGGTACCCATTAACAAGGTCAGTGTGAAATAAGGATTAAATGGCAAATTCTCTCACCAACCAATGACACATGCTTATGAGGCTATCCTTCCGCCTCAGCCTTCCGAGTAGCCGGAATTACAGGCACGCACTACCACGCCCGGCTGATTTTTTGATTTATTGTAGAGATGAGGTCTTGCTTGCCCAGGCGGGTCTTGAACCCGCGGGCTCAGGCAATCCACTCACCTCAGCTTCCCAAAGGCACGGGATTACAGGCTGAGCCACTGAGCCCGGCTGCAACTATCTTAATGCAAAACAATAGAAATAATACAAATGTCAATCATATGAACCACTTTTTCTCTGCCATTTTTTCCCCTTTTCACTTAGTATCTATTCCAGAAAGTATTGAAAACAAATGCTAAAACATTATAGAAGTAATAAAAAGTCCAATTTTTGAAAGTTTTTACTCATGAATTAAGGAAAGGCTTAGTTACTTTAAAAAAAAGTTATGTTTAAAATTATTAACAGCATTTCCAAATGTTACTTGTAAAAATGTAGATTCTGTATCTCTCATTTTCTCACCAGTGAGTATATTAATGAGTATTCATGTTCAGTTGCATTCAATATTAAATCTAGTCCAAATATATCATTGTATAATTAAATATTTTAAATTTATATCACAGATCCTTCTAGGTGGACTCACAGACAGTCGGTTGCCTGTTCATGAACACTATCTACTATAAACATGACAACCTCTTCAAAAAGATTGGTCATCATACAGAAAAGACGAAACCATTCTAACTAATTGAGAAGATCCTATGTATTCCTTGACGAGTTTTTATAGAAAAGTTTAAGAAATACAATTTGTCGCAATTAACATTTTTCTTTTATGTTTCACATTTCTACTATTGTGGGGAAAAATTACAGAATTTAAGAAATAAATGGACTTCATTTATCATTTTTGAAGACTGAAGAAGCAGCTAATTTATAATAGGATATGACAACTAATTTGGACTCTTCATCACATTGATGGATATAATACTTAAAATTATAAATTGCTGGATTTGATAACTAACAAAAATGCTTAATTTTTTCAATCACACATTATCTGGCCATAGAACAAATATTTTTACTAAATTTCCAGAGTAATTTCTTTGAAAAAATACTGTAATTGCATGATAACATTTCATTAAATCATGTTTATCTTCTGGGAAATGTATACTTTTCATTTAGCCTTTGGATTTCCTAAAACGATAAGCTTATATAGTCACAGTATGAATTCCTTTAAAAAGCACATCTGTTCTTGGACTTGTATCCATTGTATCTTGTGTAATATGCTTAACTCATGGACAGCATCCAATAGTTGTTCAAAGTATAATACATTAACTATGTATTAAAAAGCAAGTATATAAAATATCAAATATATTAACTTACTGTTCTTTGATTTATGTAATTACATTTTCATTAATATTCTAGTAGGTGTGGCTGTATAGATTTTTTTAAAAAACAAATGTACCATGTATAGCCAAATGTCTTTTTCTTAAATGTCCATTATTATAGTAGTCTATAGTAATTTCAACAATTATACAACAGAGTTTCGATGCTATTCTTTGAGATTTGTTTCAGAGATACTTCTTGAATCACCAAAAAAATTAGTCTCAGTACTTATAGACCACATTTCATTTTTCAATCCAGTTTGATCACTAGTGGATAAAAATTCACAATTCCAGAATGATTTCTGAAAATGTTCTGAACAATGACAACACTTTTGGAATAAGGGTATAACTTCACAAAGAACAATATTCATTTGGAAGTATACATGTGAATACACATTTTAAAAGGTATACTGCTTTATTATAGTACTTGTTATAAAATAACTAAAAATATAATTATGTATTTTAAGTCAAATCTTAGCTAATGCCTGAAGACTTAACTTAGCCTATAAAAGTTGAATTAACTCTTTTAGATTATGATTTAGTTAATATGTTAATTGTTCAAAGTTTCGCTCTTTCCTTGTGACTATAACGTAATGAAAGTTAGCTACTAATGAGACCCATTCATTCTTTTAGTGACTATAGAAGAAATCTGTTATGTACTATCCTTTACTATTAAATTAAGCAATGACTCAGAAAATGAAAAGGAAAAAAGTTAATGTAAGAGAGGAAGAGAGAAAATGTAGAGAGAAGGAAAAAAGGGGGGGGGGGGGAGAAGGAAAGGATAAAAAGAATGGAAAACAGAAATTCTCTCTCTCTCTTTTTTTTCTTTCCAGAAAAGCGACCCTGATGCAGAACACACTCAGTGGAACATAAACAGGGAGACATTTGGGGAAGATATTAACATATTGGTTCTCTTTTATTGCAAGATTTAGGTGGTATGGGAATATTGGGATTTTACTATAACTGTTAAAGTGAAGAAGATAACAGAGATCTTTATTTTCCTGACATGTTCATTCTTGTCTCCATACTAGGGTAGAGATGAAGCAATATTTTCTCAGTGCTCCGAACATTTTAATATAAGTTGAATCATTCCTTCTAAGCTATTCTTTGGATTTCCCTCTATATCTCAATGGAAAAACATTAGACTACCTTATTTTCTTATCTATATAGAAATGCCAGTGTAACAAAATCAAATATAGGGTTAGAATATCAGGAAGGCAAAGAAAGACTGAAAATTTCCAGATTATGAAATGGGTACAAACAGCAGAACATAGTATTTAGCTTATGACTCTTTCAACCCACTTCCTGTCCACTATATATTCTTTCTTATAATTTTTATGCAAATATTTACTATTATTTTGGAGGAAAAATGGAAATAGAAACATTTTTTAGTTTTTCCTTGTCCTATATCTTTATCTAGCCTTCTCCTTTTTTGGCTTTTCTGTATCCTTTGTCCTCCTTTAATGTGAAGAGATCAACTGTATGATACTATTAATTTTCATAAGTAGTTTAGGTAGTTGATTTGAAAGTATACATTTTGGATTTCCATAAAGATGTTTTTATTAAAATTTGCTTAACTATAATATTATATCTAATCACGTATCTTTTATTAAATAATATAAACTTCCTTCTCTTTCAATAGGATTTTACCCAATTGTTTACCTTAGTTATGGACCATTAAAATAGTCTCAAAAAATATTTTACATCCATTACTGCCAAAGGAAGGAACCCTTAGTTCCCAGGGGAATATATCCTATACTGTCTTAGAATATGTGAATGTCATTAAAAGAGGGGTATATATCTTTCACAGAGTCATAATGGACATAAAGTGGGGTGGAGAGGGTTCTAGAGATTGAGAAGGATGCATTTTAAGACCTCTAAAAAAATTCCTGATCATAATTTTTGCTAAGTTAACCTAATCATTTTCTCTTTTAGTTGCTTCCTAGTGTATATGCAGGATAAAAGCCAAGTTCTTAGCATGGGTTAAATATTTTCCATGGTCTTCTCCTGTCTATCTCTGCAGCTTCACCTCCTAGTGTTGCTTGATTCCATCTAAATTCTCTAGGAATTCAGAACTGCTGTTTTATTGCTTTCACACATTTGCTCATGCTATTTTTCTGTAGAATTCTTTTCTCATTCTTGCTGATTCTGGCTGATACTTTACTCATTCTTTAAGGCTCAGCTCTTGACATTTCCAAATAAAAGCCTTCCTTAACTCTTCTTAGGCTAACACCTGCTCCTCCTAATTCCTATAGCTGTGTAGAACTCTATCGTTGCATAGACGTTAGGCTCCTCAAGGGCAGGGACTCTTTATCATTTATTCTCTAGCACCTAGCAGTATGCCTGGCCTACAGCAGGCACCCAAATATAATTTGATCTCCATTGATACGTGTTGTATGTGTAAGACTCAAGAGACATTATCTAACAGGAAGCTAGATAAGGATTGGAAGTTCAGTAGAAAGACATAGGTAGTAGCTGAAGTCATGAAAGGAGGAAGGGGCCAAGTGTTTATTTTGTAATGGGCACAGAGCTAGGCATCTGTGCATATATTTACAATTTTACAGCATTTATATTTTATGATAAAGAAGTAGGCTCAGAAAGGTTGAGCAATAAATACTTTATTAGTTCAGCTAATAAATACTCAAGCTAGGACCTGAACCATGGTCTAATTTTAAGGCCCAATCTCTTTCCATTCACACACTGAATGAACTCACACACGTTTACGTGTGTGTGTGTGAGAGTGAGAGAGAGAGAGGGAGAGAGGAAGGGAGAGAAAAGAAGGAGAAAGAAGGAGAGAGAAGAAAAGAAAGAAGACATATCTTGGAGATGGGCTTAGGAAGAACTCAAAAAGGGCAGAGATTCGAGGAATGCCATTAGGGACTGGTATACTGGGAGACAGAGTAAAATATTTCAGGAAGAAATGATAGCAATTTAAAATGCTTCAGAAAGATCAATTAATTTAAGAACCAACAAAAAGCCTTTTAAGTTTCAATCGGATCATTTTGTAACCTTGGAAATAGCAGTAATTAGTGAAGTGGTGGGGAGAAAATACATTACAACAAGTTAAATAGTCAGGGATGTGGCAATGATGAACAGACTACTCTTTCAAAAATCTTAGCTGTATATGGAAGACAGGTAATATGTAAAAAACCAGGGCTTCGAAGGTTCATTGTTTTGTTTTTTAAAACATTTAAAAGATTTCTTAGACATGAGTAACTACTAAAGAGGAAAATCCAGTACAGAGTGAGAATTCAAGATATATATGAGTTAGATATACATATAACTTGATGAAACATTTTTTAAAGAGGTGGAAGAAGATGAAATGCAAAATGATGATGGACAAAGGGATATCCCAACTGAGATGTCAATGTATTTGTAGCTGAAAGTGGAAGAGAGTAAAAAACTTGAGTTCCTATTTATGAATTGGGAAGAAAAGAGGTCTGAAATTACACATACACACAACAAAACTCATAGTCTTTGATCCCAAACAGGCAGGTCCCTACTTATTGTTTTCTATCAAATGGATCAATTAACATACTCCTATTCACCCAGTCTTCAAACCTCACTGTCATCTGTGACTTCTCCCTTCTCAATATCTAATGAATTGTTACGTTTAAAATCGCTAAGAATACAAAGGAGTCTGATGATGTCCAAATTATAGACGTTACCTCCCCAGAAGTTGAGGTTACTTAAGGTTGTTATACTACAAGCTGCTATTAGCTGCCAGGCAGAGTTTTTGGACAGATAGGGTCAGTGACAGAACTTTTAAAAGTTAACCGACACCAGACTCAATTGTATATATTCCCAGTCTATTACACTACTTGGCACACAGTAGGTACTTAATAAGTAGAGTGATCTAATGACCAATGCCAGTGCTGGTGACTGAGAAAAGTTCACAGATTCACCGAATCAATGAGGGCTTGAAAGAACCGTGGCTCATTCTAGTTCAACCCCCTCACTGTATGGATGAGGAATCTGAGGCCCAGAAAGATGAAGTAACAGGCCCAAAGTCCAGAAGCAAGTTACTGGCAGTGCCAGAATCACAAAGGAGCAAATAAGTTGCCAAAGCAAGAGGATCTAAGGAGTAAGAAGAATGCAACATCGGATTCTTTCCTTATAATAGGAGTTTTCCTTCTACTTCCGTGATGATTACCCTCACCAGGTCCTTATCCCAACAGCCTCCGACAGTCTCCCTTCCTCCTCTTGCCTCCCAATCTACCCAGCATTCCAAAGTCAGATCAATAGTCACCAAACATTGCTTTGACTCACTCCTTTCCGTTTAAAAGCCTTCAAAGAACTAACTACTTGCCGGCAGGATAAAGTCCAAATTACTAACATTCTTAACCCTTCACTCTTGTTCTATCTAGTTTTTCAACCTTATCCTAGAAATGTTCCCACCGGCCAGACTCCTCTACCCATTATCATAACAACTCCAAGTCCTTCAATGGCTGCACCTTTCTCCCTCCAGGTGGATGGCTTTTTGGTGGTCAGCAGAGTGGGCACAGGGCCCCAAGCTTGGAAGGACCCTGTGGTTGGCTTAATGCTTTGCGGTCCTTCTTGATGCTATTAGTGACACCTGGACTTAAGGCTCCATTTTACACCTTTCTGCACTAGGCCCCGCAGATTACGCTGCTGGTCCTGGGTCAGGCTATTCAGCCTGCAGCCAGCGTTGGACACACCAGCTCTCCAGCAGGAACCAGTTAAATGAACGAACATTGGGCATGTTGTCCAGTTTTAGAGGCAATAAACGAAAAGAACAGAACCCGAGCGAGGAGCTGCACCGAACTTGCCTTCCCGCCACAGCTCAAAACCCCACCCGCAGCACAGACGCCCCCTCAGACCAGTTCCAGCTGGATTCCTCATGGCAGCTAGTACACCAAATAGAATTCCACCTCTTTTCCCGGCCGCAGCCAATCCCCGCAACTCCTCGGGCTCCAAAACCAGACCGGTCTCTGATTGGCCGATAGAGTTAGCTTGGGGCGGGGCGAAGAGCGACCGCAGGGAAGGGGGGGAGCGGAAAGTCGGTCCCTGGGCGGCGGAGCGGTCACTGCGCAGGCGCGAATGCCACAAATAAACAAACAAACAAAATCCACCAGCCTGAGGCGTTCCTCTCTACCCCGCCCACCTTTCCCTCGCTTGGGGTCTCCCGCCTTCCAATGGCCACGCTTTCCCCGCCCCCGTCCACGTCTGGGTGCGTCCCCCTAGCGGCGCGGGCCACGCACGTCCCTGTACTTAACCACTGCCGACCCGGCGCGAAGTTAGAGGCCCGGGCGGTGCAGGCTGGCGGTGGGGAGCAGAGGCGGGAGTCCGAGCCTGCGGCCGCCGCCGGACCGACGATGACTTGCTACCGAGGCTTCCTGCTGGGCAGCTGTCGTCGCGTGGCGGGCCGCCAGGCGGCGGCGCTGCGGGGGCCGGGCGCTGGAGGCCCCGCCGCGCGGCCACGTCTCGGCGGTGACGGCAGCGGCCGGCGGCACCTGGGGCACGGACAGCCGCGCGAGCTGGCGGGCTGTGGCAGCCGCCCCGACGGCGGCTTCCGCCCCTCGCGGGTGGTGGTGGTGGCCAAAACCACCCGGTACGAGTTCGAGCAGCAGCGGTACCGTTACGCGGAGCTCTCGGAGGAGGACCTCAAGCAGCTGGTGGGTCCCGGCGGCCCCCTCCGTTGTGTCTTGGCTCTCCCGGGTTAGCTCCTTGGCTCGGCTGGGGACTTTGGGGTGGCTGCGCCCCCTCGGGAGAGACCTCTCGGGACGACTCTTCTCCCCTCCACCCAAAGCACCTTGAGATGCCTCGCCTGCCTTTCTCGTAACTCCCACCCCCTCTGGCTTCGTCGGGAGGCCCCTGCTCTGTTGGTGGTGGGTATATGGGGCAGGGGAAGAGGGTCAGTGTTACTGCGGAGACCTCCAAGGCTGGGGCACCAGGAGGAAGCATTCGGTGGAGGAAGAGGGCCTGCTGAATGGCCCCCTAGGGTGAGAGGTTTGGGGAATCGCGTGTGCTCTCTCCCCCCCACCCCCAACCCCTGTTGTGACCCACCCCAAGCAACTGGGCCGGTGGCCTGAGGTGTGGACGCTCTAGGAACAGCTCCCCAGGCAGCCCCGGGAAAGGAGGCCCCCGGGGCGTCGCTGAGGCCCACAGAAAAATGGACCGCTCTGCTGCGGACACACCCCCTTTTTCTCTGTTGAGGCCTGGGCGCTCTGGAAAGCCCTTCGGGATGAGTCTTTTCCATGGTGGAACTTGGTGCTTAGACATGGTTCTAGCAGTGTGTTTTAAAAGCACTTGTCTTTGGAGCTGAGAAGGGCAAGGGAGAAAATGTGGGACTTGAATATATGATAAGTGGAAATGTCAGACAAGGGGCAAGTGTACCAGGTCATGTATGAAAGAAAAAGCCTCCGGCTGTAATGTAGCAATACCTTCACAATAAACTATATTTGGCATATTTATTGCTATATTTGCAAAGTATATAAATCCAAGAAAAAAAAAACCTGGGGATTGATCTTCCTCTTACTCCACACTCCACACCCCAGTTTTAAAAAATGTTTCTGGTCCTACACCTTCACCCGCCAACTTGAGGAAGAGGAGAGTGACCAGTACTACCATGAGCACTAGGTCCAGAAAAATCTATTGGAAATCTCTAATTGTTTTCTATACTGTGCACCAAGACTTTGGAGTTAATTGCATATAATCATAATCTAGTTGAATTCTGTGCATGAGTAGTTAGCTTGTCCTAAATGTTTGGTATCCTGTATAATCTTCAGCGAAGTTATTTTGCAGAGATAGCAAAATGAAATTGTAAATCATCTTTGCTTAAGTAGCAAATCTATTGTCAACATTAAAGATCTTGCTTCTTTGGTGGGTTAATTGAAGAGGGCCTTTGCATTCACCTGATGGTAGTCTAGGTGCAGATTTATTTTCTTTCTTGTTCCTAGGTGTTTGAAGGTAGCAGCTTATAGAGCACACTTGCATCATTTAAAGTGTGAATCAACAGTTTGAACAGGAGGTTAGGGTAGCTGAGTTTGTGTTAGGAACTGAAGTTGTGGGAAGGCAAGGAATAGTAATGCCAGAAGATACATTGTTTCTGTTTTGGGAAAGGGGTGTGTCCTTTGGGTTATAAGCCTAATTTTTCAAGGTCTAGCTTTGAGAAGTTGTCAAATGCCATTATGCATAAATATGTTCTTCATACAATTTTACTGAAGCCTTTCACGACAAAATAAAATAGTACACTCAATTGGCATGTTCAGAGGGTGTGATTGTGAATGAGGAGCTCAGAGTTTTACGCCTTTGTTCTGTGTGGTTAACTTCCTATGTGTTTTTAACTTCTCTGGGCTTGGGTGAAAAATGATACTTTTTGTGTAGTATTGTCTGTTTTAAAAGTGCTTTCATCTAGTTCATTATGTGAAATGCTGGCCTTGTACTAGATAACCTCCAAGGTCCTTTCTAGTGTTGGCATTTTGAAACTCTAGATAACTTTTTCACGGCCTAGAGAAAATGGGTGGCATCTCAATTAGCATTAATTCTTGGACCTCTGAACTAGATTGCCACTAACAAAAACCGTTTAAAATGTAGGCAAAATCATTAAGTATTTAAAAATCAAACTACCTTGTGTACCCACCCTCCCTGAGTGGAGAAATCTCTAATAGGTAAATATTTGTCTGTTGCTAGGTAATGCTTTGGGATAAGAAAGCTTTGAAGTAAAACTTCTGGACTATAGAATACACGGTTTTGTAATTGCAAGGCAGTGGAATAGTATTTGTTGATGTTGTTATTATAGTTTTTTTTGATTTGTGTTATCAATAATATTAAGCTGGTACTCAAAATGCAGTGCATTGGATGTGTAGCCCAGATGAGTGATCAGGAGTGAACCAAAGAATACTGTGTTGTGTGAAGTGTTGGTAATAGTGATAAGGTGATTAATATTGTGCACTATATTGTTGGGGTAAAAAAATACTAAGGTAGCCGGGCTCGGTGGCTCAGCCTGTAATCCCGCGCCTTGGGAGGCTGAGGTGAGTGGATTGCCTGAGCCCGCGGGTTTGAGACCCACCTGGGCAAGCGAGACCTCATCTCTACAATAAATAAAAAAATGAGCCGGTTGTGGTAACGCGCACCTGTAGTTCCAGCTACTTGGAAGGCTGAGGTGGAAGGATCGCCGGAGCCCAGCAGGTCGAGCCTGCAATGGCCAGGAGTGGCCACTGCATTCCAGTCTGGGCAACGGAGTGAGACTCTAACTCAAAAAAACAAACAAACAAACAAAAAAAACTAAGCTATATGAATCATGTGAATAGGACATAAAGCACCCAGTGCTTGAGTGTTCACCATGGCTGCTAGGTCTGTAGTGTCATGGTAACTTGGTTTTGTATCAAAGCATTCTCTTTTGTTGTGGTTGTTTTCTAATGCAAAATAGGTCTATTAGGATATTTGTTAAAATGCAAATGGAAGATGAGGGTTGGAGTGCCTGTATAACTTTGTACCCTGAAGCCTCCTGATCTTCCAACTTTGTAGAAACAAACAATTAGAGAAATAAGTTTTGGTTAATGAAACATGTACAGCGTCTTTAAGCTGGACCAAAGTTTTGGCTTTCAGTTACTCTTTCATGTTAAAAACATTGCTTTTGTCTTTTTCCCCCACTGACTGACCAATGACTTGTGATACAGGATTTCTAGTCACACATTTTACCTCTCAGAAGAAACAAAACTGACTTGAAAAGGATTTTGATACCAGAAACACACATTATTGGTCAAAAGAAGGTTTTATTTAAACGTTTTTTTATATGTACCAAATAAGAAGTCAGTAGTTTCTAGCCTCCTTATCTCCAATACAAGACTTACAATTTGAGGCAACTCTGTTTAATGGTTCCCATTTTTAGTTTTTTAAAATGTAAATTCATAATGGGATAAAATAATTTTTTTTAATAGTCTGTTCTAATATTGGATTAAATAATTCCTACTTATTGCCTTCCTAGCTGATTTGGGAGGTGTAGCACTTTGGATTTTGTTTCCTTTTGGGCAGTTAATACTTTTGCCACATGGTATGCACTAAGTGTATTGTATATAGTATGATTATTTATGAAATTAAAGAAGTGATCTGCCAGAGCCTTCTAACTCAACCTTGCTCCTCTCAGATCTTCCAGACACGGTCACCAGAGTGGTCTATCTGAAATGAACATCTGGCCATTTCACTCCACTGCCTAGAACTCCTTAGAAGCTTCCCATAACCTTTACTCACTTAGGAATTTATTGAAATACAGGTGCCTGAACCTTAGCCCCTAAGATTCTGATTCAGTGTGTGGAAAATTCCCAGACTTTGGTTTTCTGAGCCATAGTCCTACCATCTTTGACTCTGGCTGAATTCCAGAGACCTGCATTTTTAATCAGCTCCCCAGGTTTGCAAGCAGTGCCCAGATCACACTTTGAGAAACATTGTTATGGGCTAAAGTTCATGATCCTTAGTATGCCAAATAAGTCCTTTCCTGAACTGGGGCTCCTGTGTACCTCTTGAGCTTCATTTCTGATCGGTTCTTGTCTTGAACTTTATATTCTGGCAGTTTTAATTTCCATGAGATGTTTTGATGATTTAGTATGATTTATTTATGGGTCAGTAACACATAAAATGGTTCACAATGTAAAAGATACAGACTGTTATACAGTGAAAAATCTTTCTCATATTCCTGTCACTTGTCATTGTTTTTGTCTCCAAACTTGGTATTACTAGTTTCTGGTATTACCTTCCAGAAATAATCTATCTATATATATACGAATCAACACAGTGAAATTTTGTTTTTCTTTGCCCCATTCCTTTTTATTCAATAGCACACTATTTAAGCTATTCTGCACCTTTTTTTAGCTTAATAATATTTGCAGAGATTAAAGAGCATGCTCATTCTTTATTTTGATAATATGTATATTACGCCATTGTGTGCCTTAATTTACTCTTCTATTAAGTAATTCTGAAATGATTAACATTTGTGTTCATATGCATGTAAATCCAGCTGTAAGATAAATACCTAAAAGTGGAATTACTGAGTCAAAAGGCATGTGCATATTACATTTTAATAGATATTACATAATTGTCTCTAGGAGAGGAGGGTATGTATGGGAGTAACTTTTTCCCTAAATAGGTTATCAAATTTGGGGTCTTTGCCAGCCTGGTAGATAAAAATGGTATTTCAGGTTGGCTGAATTTGCATCTCACAGTGTTTTTACTTTTGTAAGCCCCTTTGCTTTGAATGCTCTTCTCTATCCTCTAACCAGTTCCTGTTCTTTTTTTGAGATTAGGCTCAGACATCACTCTCTCAGGATGCCATCCTTGGTAACCTTGTTGTGCCCCTGCCTCTGGCTAGCAAGGTTGAGTTAGGCATTCTTACTGTATCTTCATAGTACTTACCTGTGGTTGTTTTATTCTCTAGACTGTAAACTCTTTGAGAGCAAGACTGCATCTCATGCATTATCCTCTCCACCCTTACACCCCCACTAAAAATGGTAGTGAAATATTTTTGGTTAAGATCATTTTTAGTTTTTTTCCTCCCTGAGCCTGGGGACCAGCTTTCTTCCAGTCCAGGGCATTGTTAACAGCTGTCAATCTTTTGAGATGTTGGCTGCTGAAAGCTTTAGATAGAGGTTACCAATGTGAATTCTTTGTAAAGGGTTTCAGGTTAAATATCTTTGAAAAACATGAGCCAAACAAAAGATGATTTTTATTTGACCATGGGTTTTTGTTTTGTGTGTGTATGTTTTGGCAGAAAATGTTTAAATTCTGTGGAACACAACTTAGAAAGTAGAGGCTTAAGGTACACTCCCTTCTATAAATATTTGCAGTTAAATAGAATGTAAAACGACATAACGATGTAAAAGGATTGAGTATACCACACCTGGCTAATTTTTTGATTTATTGTAGAGATGAGGTCTCACCAAGTTGCCCAGGCGGGTCTCGAACCCGTGGGCTCAGGCAATCCACTCACCTCAGTCTCCCAAGGCACGGGATTACAGGCTGAGCCACCGAGCCGGCTGGACTGAGTATCTTAGTAGCAGAAATGCCACCATTAGAGAATCACTGACCAATGTGCTTCAGAGCCCTGAACCTTCACGGTGTATCAGCATTACCTGGGGGAGGTTTTAAAAACTACAAATAAGTGACCAGCCATGAAATTGCAAGTAACATACCTTTTTTTAACTGTGATCACTTTTCCTATATTTTTAATTATATTAAGTTCTGTTAGATAAAAGCGTTTATTGATGCACATTAATAACTTCTCACCTAGTAAAGTATAAGTTGACTTTATTTTACTATGGGTGAACTTTATAATATATAACAGAAGTGTGTTATTTCAAAATATCAGCAAGTGTGCCAGTTATTTCATGCTTTAGGAAAATTTATTATATATATATATTCCTTTTCTTTATAGTAAACCACCAGATGTGGATTGTTCAGGAAGTTAGACCAGCCTTTGTAAAACATTTGCATTCAAGGAGGGCTCAGCTGTTGGCTCTCTTCTTCCTAATTGAAAGTTGATAGAATTAGGTTGTGATAAAGAACAGAATAGTTCTTGACCTATGTAACTTAGTCATCATAATTGAGGTTTAGTGGCCTAATGAGTACTTAGTTCTTAAGCAGGATTAAAATATATGGATAACGTAGGAATGTTAGTCACATGTGTCTGCATGGGCATGACATAGTGGACAAAACCTGGATTAAGAACAGGAAGTCAGAGTTTTGATACTGAATCAATGGTGTACTAGCTTTGTAAACTTGAGCCAGTAACCTAACCTCTCTCTTTGTATCAGCCCATTTGGCCTTGAAATATGTATAATAATATGTGCTTTTTTGTTTTTACATAATTTTTAGGAAGATCAAATTAAATAGTTTATAATTTACGTACTTAACTTAAAGTTGCATAATCTAATTCTAATATTTCAGCTTCAAAATGGTTATTATGTAAATTTCACTTATTTAAATTACGTATTTACAATGGCACTGATTTGGTTATTCCAAAGTAAATTCCTTTACTAAGATCACTGAAATAAATTAAAAATATATTGGCTTTAACTATGCTTTTGTGAAGGAGAGAAAAGATCCATTTTTTTTTTTTCAACTTTTAAGTAGATTTTTTTTCTTCTTTTTTTGAGCTAGAGTCTCACTCCATCACCTTGGCTGGAGTACAGTGGTACACTCACGGCCACCCCAGTGTCGACCTGCTGGGATCCTGCGATCCTTCCGCCTCTGCCTTCCAAGTAGCCAGAACTACAGGCGCATGCTACCATGCCCGGCTAATTTTTGATTTACTGTAGAGACGAGGATCGCCAAGTTGCCCGTGCTGGTCTCAAACCTGCGGGCTCAGGCAGTCCACTTGCCTCAGCCTCCCAAAGTGCTGGGATCACAGGCTGAGCCACCATCTTTTTAAAGTTTAGATTTTCAGTTGTGTAATGTTTAAACATATAAAAATGTTTCAGAGAATAACAAGACACCTGTGCACTACCTACCTACTTAATAGATATTAATATTTTGCCGTATTTGCTTCATATATTTTAAAAAGAAAAAGTCACAATTACGACAAATGCCCCATTCATTCAACATTTTTCCCCTCACTGCCTCCTCAGAGGTAACCACTGGCCTGAGTTATGTGTATTATTCTCATGCATATGGTTTTACATTTATTAATATGACTGTATTACTAGGTAGTGAAATACACAGGTGTCTTGCTAGTTTCTGAAACTTTTCTATATATTTGAAATATTTCATAACTGAAAATCTAAGTATGACACTATTTTGTGTGTCTTTAAAAAGGTACATAAAATATAATGATATTTTTTAGAAAATGTGCCTATTCTTTAGGAGTTCGCTTTTATTTACTGTTGGTTTCAAAATTTATCTATGTTGATACATGTTAATTCATCTTAACTGTTATATGGTATTTCATTATTTAGATAATTAGGTTGTTTCCAGTTTTTCCACTATTAAAAAATGCTGCGATTAGAAGTAAAAATATTTTTTTCATAAATATTGAATGAGTCTTTGAATCTGTTCTCATCAGCACTTAGTAGATTTTAACATTTTTTGCCAATGTGATGAGGATGAAATGACATGTTTTAATTTTAGGATATTTGAATGAAATATTGAAGAATACAAAATAATTTGTTTGAAGGGGAGAGAACAGTGCTAGTAATACTTGGGTGAAGTTCATCTTACAGCCAACAAAAAGAACTGAAAACTTTTTTTGACTGTGATCCACAGTCAGAGATACCATACGTTGTGACTCAGTACTTATATTTGAAATACAAGACAACAGGAAACAATTTAGCCTTGCTACATGTAGTATATTTTATTTTCTACTTAACAGTAGTGCTGGCTGTGATCACTAAATTGTGACCAACTTATACTGCATTGCAAGGGAAGTTTGAAAATCATTGCTCAAGAGTAAGTATATTGAGGCCAAATAGGTAGCTGAGCCATATACAGGTGTTAAGCGTCATGTTAAGGAATTAGTGGTTTTCAGACTCTTAGTAGAATACCACCTTGCTCAGCCTCTGTCTTTTCCCATAGGAATAGGGTGATGAGGGTCAGTTTTTCTAAGACTTCAGCATTTTGGGAAATAGTATGAAAACAGGCTTCTGGGGGGTAGTGGTTAGGTTAGTTGGGGGATGGGAATTAGACAGTGACTTTTAAAGAAGGAACTAGTAGCCAGGCTTGGTGGCTCAGCCTGTAATCCCACGCCTTGGGAGGCTGAGGTGAGTGGATTGCGTGGTAGCGCGTGCCTGTAGTTCCAGCCACTTGGAAGGCTGAGGCGGAAGGATCGCCTGAGCCCAGCAGGTCGAGGCTGCGGTGGCTGGGAGCCGCCACTGCACTCCAGTCTGGGGCGACAGAGTGAGACTCCAACTCAAAAAAAAAAAAAAAAAGAAGGAACTAGTTTAGAACGTCTGGAGGCAAGCTTTTGTATTGGTCCAGATAAGGATTGATGTGGTGGCAGCATGAATGTAAAGGACACAGCTGGAGAACCACTTTACAAATGTAATTATTGGTCTTTACCATTGACCTGCTGTGGAGATTGGGAGGGAAGACTTAAAGGTAACACCTGGGTTTATTCTACTGCCTAAGTAAATGTTGCTATTATTAAATAATATAATATTAATACAAATGGGACTCAGAAAAGCAGATTTGAAGAGGGAGTATATAATCAGGTTTAGATGGTTTTGGGGAGGTATTTGAACTACCTGTGGATGGATATGAAGGATTTGAAAATTTGAGCTATAGATAAGAGAGAGGCTTGGACTAACAGTATAGATTTCAAGGTTACTGGTGTGTACTTGATAGGTAAAGTTCTTGGAGTGGGAAGATAACTCAGGAAAATGAAGTGAGAACAGATAAGGAAGCCAAAGATGGAACCTTGAGAATACTAACATGTAAGGGAGAAGGTAAACAGATTTAACAAGAGGAATGCAGAAATTGAATGATGGAAAAAATGAAGGCGAGAGCCTGAGAGAATCAGTGGAACAGAAATGCTCCAAGATAAACACCAAATATATCTGAAGACATCTTTAGAGTTCAGTGCACAGGCCTGATCATACTGGCGATGAAGAATTGACTTTCTAGTTTTTAACTAGGTGCCACTGTCCCTTTTAAGGCAATTTTGAGTAATAGTGTTACATTTAGTTAGGTGATATGCTTATAAAGGTGCTTAAATTATGCCTAGTGAGTTTATATACTAAACTATCATTGTCTCAAAAGTCTGTGCATTTCTTATGGGTTGAAATTTAAAAATACATAGCTCCTTCCTTTATTGGGCTTTCATGGAAATTACATAGAGTACAAAATAGCAGTATTCAAGTGACTAGTAAAACAAGTCTTTGTAATTGCAATAAATTCAATTTGGGTCAAGTAAAAAATATCTGTGATAATTTATTAGTGTTATATAGACCACTTAGAAAATAGTATGACTGTTACATCTGATCTTAAAGTGTGTTAAATCTCTCCATTTGGAATTTTGCTTTTTTTCCCTGTGTTTTAGCATCAGAGCTATGTGAGAAGTTATCTTGACTTTTGGAAATTTTGTATGAGAAAGTCTGTTGCTTATACTGAAATGCATCTGTCTATAGATCTTTTAGAGTCACCTGCTTTTTCCAAGTGTCCTGGTGACTCTTTATTTATTTATTTATTAATGTAGAGAAGAACTAACAAGTTTTTGGGAAAAATAAGATATTAAAGACTTTGCCGCTAATACCTAATGTTGTGTAACATTGCAGAGAATGTGGTTGTGTTCTAAAACTCAGTAATTTCTCT
>CAUYQG010059665.1:0-10402 GCA_963574415.1 Tarsius wallacei | reverse complement strand
ATAACCATATATGTGACATGCATATATAATAGAAATTCTGGATTGTTTTATTTTTCTGAAGGGTTCTGTTTTATTTTGTAACTTACCTGAATAGAAACTGTAGAACCTGTTTCCTCATGATCTGCACCCACTGATGCCTCTGCTCAGATTTTTCACTTATATTTTTCAGCTCTTTCGAAGTCATATTTCTGTTGCATATTTCAGTGGTCATGATTTGACAGTGGTTATGCTCAGACACCTTGAATCTATAAGGCTTCCATTTTTGCAAACCAAGATGCATGACTGAGAAACAGCATTCAAAGTAGCAGTCATTCTTGAGTCTCCTTGACTTTTATTTTTTGCTGGGCTCTCTTGGATCTTCCTCACTTATATTTAGTTTTCCATACAGGTTTGGAAAGTTTATTTCACCCCTTTAATGTCATCCTTTCTTATATGATCTCACTGTTAAATTTCTGGCTGGTCTACCACCTATTCAAAATCACAACTGCTACCTTGAGTAATGCTGCAGCACTTCCTGAAACATTTGGATGTGACTATGCTTTTTCAGCTGGCTAACTACACATTTTCAGAGTCCCCATCCTCTACTCTGAATCAAGTCTACTACCTTTGGCAGTAAGGCTACACTACTGCTGAACTGGGAAAACTACATTTTTCAACTAAAAAAATATTTTTTAGAGACGGAGTCTCACTTTGTCATTCAGGCTAGGTTGCAGTGACATGATCATCTATCACTGCTTCAGCCTCAACCTCCTAGCTCAAGCTATCCTCCTGCCTCGGCTTCCCAAGTACATTTTTTTTTTCTCTGACAAAGCTGGGTGGCAGGAAGAGGATATGGGGTTAGTTCCAAGCAAGAATGCCACATACTCTCACCCATATTTGTTCAAAGCTATAGAAGTTTCTCAGCCGGGCTCGGTGGCTCAGCCTGTAATCCCGCGCCTTGGGAGGTTGAGGTGAGTGGATTGCCTGAGCCTGCGGGTTCGAGACCCGCCTGGGCAAGCGAGACCTCATCTCTACAATAAATCAAAAAATTAGCCGGGCGTGGTAGTGCGTGCCTGGAGTTCCAGCTACTTGGAAGGCTGAGTGGAAGGATCGCCGGAGCCCAGCAGGTCGAGGCTGCGGTGGCTGGGAGCGGCCACTGCACTCTAGTCTGGGTGACAGAGTGAGACTCCAACTCAAAAAAAAAAAAAAAGTTTCTCAAGAATAAATACTGCTCAATTTTTTGTGTAATTTTGGTAGATTTCCTGTTTTCAATTTTTTAAATCAATTTTATTCAATTTTGTATTTGCTTTCTGTATTGGTGAATCATTTGACCACTTACGTTGCAATTACCAAAATAAGGACGCAACCAAATATAGTGAGAATCTCAACATGCATAAAACTTGTTAAAATCCTGATTCTCAATAAGCCAATTACAGAAAAACATTCATGAGATAATCAGGGAAATGTAAATGCTGGATATTTGATAATATTAAAGAATTTTTTTGAGATTTGATAATGCTATTATAGTTGTTTTTCATTTTTTTTTTAGAGTTTTTGTCTTTTACAGATATATACTGAAGTTTTTTAGAAAAAAGTATATGCTATTTGGGATATATTTTAAAATAATGCAAAGTGTTAGATTAAATGAGATTGGATAATTGTTAATGTGGCACATTTGTCATGTGTCACCTTCATAAACAACCTCATTTCTCAGAATTCTCGCCCCTTTACTTTTCCAGTTAGGGTGAGCTACAAAAGACATTTACTAATCTGAAGGAAAGAAACAAGGCAGCAGCCATAATGTTTTTGTGCTCAAAATACTGATACAAGGGCACCAGGCAGGACTGCAGCTGCTTATAACCTATCCTGGATCCAGGTTTGGCTCTCTGACTCCTGGGCAGGTCTTTATTTAGCTCTGAAGAGCTAGAAGAGCCCTAGCTTCTTCTGTGTAAAACCCACATCATCAAAGCATTTTTATCATCAGAGACATAGCCTCTGCTTGTGTGTCTCCTAAAAGGAGTCTCTTTCAATCACCTCAACCATCTTTAAAGAAAGGAACTCTACTTTTAAGTATCCCAGAATTTAAAATGAATGACAACTTTGTTCATTAACATGCCTTATAATGACTGAGAGCATACTAACCCTTATCATCTCATTCAGTCCTCACAATAACCATGGAAAGGAAGTATCATTATTTCCATGTTAAGGATGAGGAGCACTGAAGCTCAGAGATAAAATAAATGGTGTCCCCAACATCATACAGCTAGCAAGTGACAGGGCCAGGAGTCAAAGTCCAACACCCTATGGCATCTTCAGGCTTATCCCATTCCTGTGCCAAACCAGATCAACTATTTTCTAGACTTAGCAGCATCTCTACCTGAGGTGCATATTTGTAAAAAACAAAGTCAGCATCCTAATAATTCACTTTTTATACCCAATGTCAAATACAAAAGATTTTAAGAGTGAGCAGATGAAATCATTACTTTAAATAAAGATTTTTGAATTATGAGTAATTTTATTTATCCACTATAGCAAGGGCCAATGAAGAAAAGACTACAACTAGCTTTAGCTATTGCATGAGGAGAGGAAAAGGTGACACCCAAGGAAAGGTCAAAGAATAAAAACTAGAGATCAAATTGGAAAGAACAGCACATTAAACACACAAACCAAATTAACAGCCCTGCAGTATTTTCTTTGTAAAACTGGCATGCTCCATTGTACTGATTACCAGTTAGTCAAATGAATGAAAACAGTGATTTCCTCTATGCTACTTGTTTCACCCACGCCAGGTTAGAAAGGAAGAGAATTTGCAAAATGGTGTTAAACGTGGCTCATACTGTCATGACTCTCTGTTTTCTAGTAAAATAAGTCACTTTCATAACCCAAGATCTATGGTAATAATTTCTGCTTTGGGGTTAACACTTAACACCAGATATTTAAAATACCGATTCTAGTTGTTAGAATAAACAGCATACAAATAAATATGGGGGGGACCCCAAAAAAAACCTAAAATTTATTTATTAAAAGCTGTGCATTTATTCTTACAGGCTTAAACTTCAGTTGCCTTCAAAGTACTCTCCATTTGATGCAATGTACCTACTGAGATGCTTTTTCCACTGCTCAAAACAGTTTTTGAACTCATCAATTTTGATGCTTCTTAGTGCTTCTGCCGTTTTTTATTTTACCTCTTCCGCATCGGCAAAATGCTTCCCTTTGAGGACTTTTTCATCTGAGGTAACAAAAAAATAGTCACTTGGGTGAGACCAGGTGAATAGGGAGAGTGGGGTACAGGGTTTGTGTCATTTTTGGTCAAAAATTGCTGAATACTCAGCATGGTATGGGCAGGTACATTGTTATGGTAGAAGAAGCAGTCACCTGTATGCCACAGCTCAGGATGTTCCTTCTGTAAATCGTGACATACCCGTCTCAAAACTTCCAGATAAAAACTTTAGTTGACTGTTTGATCCAGAGGAACAAATTCCAAGTGTACTAAAAGGGGCCTGACCTCCAAAAGATAATCCTAGGTTTTTTAGGGTCCCCCTTATAAATAAAAGCAGCTAATAGTTACTGAGCACATATTATAACTAGGTATTTTGTGTGTGTTTTTAATCTTCAAAACAATCTTCTGATGTAGATTCTCTTATTGGGATAGCAGCTATATAATTTATTATCCAAATAAGGATATTTAGGATTGGAAGGCAGCACTATTAACAGTTGTGCCAAGCACAGACATAAACCAGGAATGTTTCGACACCCAATCATTAGTGGCCATTTTACAAAAGAAGAACTAAGGAACAGAAAAGTTGAACAGCATGCCCAGGATCATCAGCTAGTAAGCAGAGGTGCCAAGTTCAAGCCCAGGACATCTGGCTCCACACTCATACTCAGCCACTCCGTCATTTGCCCCTTCTGGGCTAAATCACAGAGTATCACATTTTTGAAATAAATCATTCAACTGTTCCAGCTTGAGATGCACAAACCTTTCTATATTTCATAAGTTCCTTTTGAGAAAATTGCTAAAACTTAAGGAGAAATGTGAGCTAAAGTTCATATTTGTTTTTTAAAAAGATATTCAGCTTTATGAAGGATCCAAAATGTGTCTGTCCCTTGTTAGGTGTGCTTTTCTCAGCATATGGCACCTATGTATTTCACTTAGGAAGAAACACATTTAAAGTAACAACACCCACCACTTACACAGAAATCCATACTTAGGCTGAGACCACAGACACCGTTAGCAGTTTCACTGGCTCAAATCCCACTATGTTTTTGTTTCTCTCAACCTCATACCATAGAAGCAACTGATGCATTTCATAGAACTGCTTTGTATATTTTACTCTTCCCTTAGGTGTTACAGGAATGGTTTTCAAGAACTTTCAAGGAAAAATCACATCCCAGAAATAAAATGGTAAGTAGGGAATCAGACACTTTTCTCTCACTACAAAATAACCTATAGGTACCATAAAACCTCAATGAATCAGATCATTAGGTAGGCAGAAAGTGTTTTTGTGTATATATACAACATGCTTTTCCTTGTATGCTAAAGATGACTCATGGCGCATGGGGGGTGTGGGAAGAGGAAGGGCCTTGATAACTTCAAGGTGGGAGCTGGTTGCCACAGATCAAGTCAGGCAAAGGATTGGAACTTTTAGCTCCACCTCTCACTGAACAGTGAGCTCAATCACCAATGGCCAATGAGTTAATCCATCATGCTTGCTTAATGAAACCTCCAGAAAAAACCCTAAACAACAGAGCTTCCAGGGTGGTGAACACATGCCCTTGTTGGGAAAGTGGTGAACCAAAGACAGCACCCTTACCATGCCCTGTACATCTTTTCCATGTGGCTCTTCCTGAGTAGTATCCTTTCAAACAAACAGATCAGTGTAGGTAATGTGTTCTCCTAAGTTCTGGGAGTTGTTCTAGCAAATTATCAAACCTAAATAGGGGATCATGAGAAATCCCAAGTTCATAGCTGGGTGGGCAAAAGTGTGGGTAGCCTGGGTACCTCCTTTGCAGCTGGTGTCTAAAGTGAAGGCAGTTTTGTAGGAATGAGCTCTTAATCTGTGGGGTCTGTGCTAACTCCAGGAGTTAGCATCAGAACTAAACTGAATTCTTGAATAGGGAGTTGGTATAGGAGAATTGGAAAACGTGTGAAAAATGACATAAATTTGGTATCAGAAAAAAACCCCACATATTTGGTGTTGGAAGTGGTGTCAAAAAAACCCCAAATACACGAGCACTTATGCCTCATGAAAAACTATACATTTATTTACTTCTCCCACTAGAAGGCAGGTACCTTCACAGCATGAACCTTGTTCTGTTTACCACTTCACCACTAGAGCTTTCACCAGTGTCTGAGATTGTAGATGCCATAACTATTAACTGAAACAGTGGATGATCACCTTGCACTTAAGTTTCTATGTAATCACTCTTAGCCAGAAAGTAGAGATTCAGCAGAGAGGGGAAGACGTTAAAAAGAGAAAGATAAGAAGAGGTCCCTTTAAAATTTATCACTATAAAAGCATAAAATAAAAAGTATTGGCCTTAGAAGAGACTGCAAGTAGAAAGTGTCCACAAAAAATCCTGCAGATACCCAACAGGATGAGCTCAGGCTGGAGGCATTACCAGGGGAGCCGCTGCACAGGCCAGGGAGTTGGGAAAACCAGCATCTAGCTTGGGCTCTGCCCCTTCACTCCTAGCCTGAGTTCCCTCAGTTGTGAAAGAGAAATGTTCCTCTACAGCCCTTATGTAGTCTTTCCTTCACCAGCATTCAATGTGAGCTGGTAGACACATCCAGGCCCTTCCATCTCGGAGCTTCTCCATCCCAAATTGTTTCTCTTCCTTCGGGGAACTTTCCATAGATTTTCTCTACTTTGAGGTGCCTCATTCAAGGGCCTCAAATTTTACAGTCACTCTCCTCACTGCCAAGCAGGAAGGAAAGAGAGGAAAAAGAACAGCGAGGTCCCAGGAAAATGGTGAATGCTCTGACCTACACAACAGCAGATACATATGATCTGTTTAAGAACAGATGGGCCGGACATGTTGGCTCATGCCTGTAATCCCAGCACTTTGGGAGGCCGAGGTGGGAGGACTGCTTGAGCCCAGGAGTTCAAGACCAGACTGAGCAATATAGTAAAACCTCATCTCTATTTTAAAACAAAAGAAGAAAGAAGAAGAAAGAAGAAAGAAGAAGAAGAAGAAGAGGAGGAAGAGGCAAAAGGGGGAAAGGGGGAGGAGGAGAAGGGGGAGGAGGAGGACAGATCATAATAAAATGATAGTTTTTCAGTACAAGGCTATGATGCATCTAGATGCTGAAAACCAGTCTATTTCAACAAAGAAGCAACTATTAAGAAAAAGTATGTAACACATTAGGTTTGTCTGCAATAAGGGAGAAATTTTCTCATCATCTACTAATAGTGGTAGACTGCTAGATTAAATTTGTTTTTGTTTTTGCTTTTTTTGAGTCAGAGTCTCACTCTGTCACCCAGGCTGGAGTGCACTGGCACAATCACAGCTACTACAGCCTCAACCTGCCAGGCTCAAGCAATCCTTCTACCTTAGCCTTCCAAGTAGCTGGAACTACAGAAATGCACCACCATCCCCAGCTAATTTTTTATTTATTGTAGAGACAAGGTCTCGGCATGTTGCCCAGACTGGTCTTGAACTCCTGAGCTCAGGCAATCATCTTGCCTTGGCCTCCAAAAGTGCTGGGATTATAGGTGTGAGCCACCGCATCTAGCAAACTTTGTCTTCTAATAATGCAGGTGGTTCTTTAATTTTAGAAAATTTAATATGCTGATATGCAACACAAAAGATCATTCACAGTCTATCCAATCCCAAATGGATTCATTCTGAAGTATAGAGAAATCAGTTTGTTTCACCCTAAACAATGCATGGTATATGCATCATCACCCTAAATAAATGTAACAAAGGTCTTGGTCAACTAAAACCAAACTACTTGCAATAAGGTACAGACTACATTCACTAAAGATTTTCTCCAGAATCAATCACTTCTATTTCTTAGAATACCACCATAAAACTGTTCAGTCATGTGTGCAAGGCCAGCTATGGCTCTAAGTATCACTTGAAATGAGAAAAATAAACACAGTTTAGACTCAACTAAGGATTTACCACATTCTTTTTTGGGTTCTTTAGTGACAATTCATTAGCAAGTTACAAAGAGGATAAAGCAATTAGCTTATACCAAATGGCATTTTTAGTTAAACATTATTTTCAAAGAACTACTTGAAGACTTCTATGATTTTATTTGGACATTTTGAAAGTGGATAAGTGCTAAGTGCCCAATTCTGTATGTTCTGCTGCTTGATTAGATGCTGTGTTTATTTCCTTTACTGAGTATAAAGTGCAGACTGTCCACAGAAAGAAGTGTTATTTATAATTGCATGCTAACAGATGGCTTATCTCTTTCCACATCCCTAAAAAGGTCCAAAATAAATGTCTTCCATGGATTAGATTTCAGAGTAAGGTGTAATTTCAGAGCTTGCTAGTTTATTTCATTTACATTTTCATTACACATAAGACACAGTAGTCGCAATTAACATTTATCAAGTGTTTACTCCATGCCAGCCTTCTCTGTACACCTCCTCGAAGCCTCCAATAACCCCATATGGGATATTACTATTTCCTCACTTACAGAGGAGAAAGCTGAGTGAGAGCTTAAGTAACTTGCCCCACGTAATTCAGCTAGTAGGTGGCTGAGCTAGGATTTAAACCCAAGTCCAGCTCCAAGATTGTATGTTTTAACCATCATGCTATACTTTCTCCTTACACATAATTACTACATATGCATTTATAGGTACTTAGGTATGTTTGCTTGCTTAACATCTGCAAGCTCCATGAGGGAAGGGGACCGTATCTGTTAGATTCCCAGAAGCTAGCACATAATCTGGCATTCAGTAGCTTGACAGTAAATTTTGCTAAATGGATGAAAGTGTATACTTACATAAAAATTATGTGTGGATATGCATATAACCTATAAATGTGTCCACATATCCACATGAAAAAAGTCACAGCATAATCTGGTAATAAAAAAAGATAATTTAACTGTTCTACTTTCTCTTAATAACATGGTTTTATTTCCAGGTCCTTAGGGAAAGAACAAATGAGTCATACTATAACATAGGGAAATTACTAAAGGTAAGCTATGGGAATGGAAAATGACACTACATTACTTTACAATCCATTAACATGTCAGTTGTCAGATATAAAAATTGATTTGCCAAATTTAAAAAAATGATTTAATGGAAATAAGAGATTAGGAAGGTAAGAAGGACAAGAAACTGATTTAAAAATCTCAAGATATCAAAAACCATAGGCATACTCGGCTGCCTCCGTCTTGCTTGTGGAAGAAGCCGCTGTATGACACAGCAATTCACATCTCTTAAATTATCTTCGTATTTATAACACTTCTTGAAATTCCTGATTTAACATATGTAGCCTGTGATAAAATATTACTACAAGGAAGTAAGTAGCCTTTTGTGTTTTGTATTTGAAATAACATCTGGAGTCCAGTAAACATTGACAAATCTGGGGATCCGAAGATCTAGGATTTAATCCTGACTGCAAATCAAGTTCAAAATCTGGGCCAAAGTCAGAATCATTCTCCACTTCATGAATTACCATAAAAAATTGAGTCTGACACCACATGTCTCCTTTTGCATAATCAGGAATATTTTGAGGATATGAGAACAAGAGGGGGCTGGGCGGGAGGAGAGACAGAGCGCACCTGTGCAAGCACTTTGAGCTCTTGCAGGGCAATCCTATATAAATGCAAAGCATGAGCACTTTGACTTCACTCCTCACAAAAGCACTAGGCAGTAAGGTCAGCACTACTTACACAGGAATGCAAGGCTTGAGGCATATCTCATCTTTTAATCAAATTCATTTTTCATTAAAATCTATAAAGCTACAGTGCAGAAGGGCTTGGGAGACCATTTGCAAGTCGAAGGAGACCACTCTTCCTTTCCAGATAATAATTTGTAATGACTCTACCTCTGGTTTAGGAATGCTGGGGTGAAGCTGTTTATGGATATGGACTGTTGGATGTGAAAAGTTGTGAAGAGAATTATTCTCTGGGTTAGAATATATGTGTATATTAATCTTTGTTACCTGTCAAGAGTGAGGAGATACAGCCCTGGCTGAAAATGTTAGGGGCTGAGACACTACGGGTGTTAATTGTAATTCATTACCAAGAGAAAACAATCTGTTCAGGGAGGCCAGGAGTCCGAAGAAGTTAAGAAGGAAGGCTCTTGGAGGTGAAAGACAGGATCCCAAGCCTGGTAGAGGGTCTGGCCTCGAACCAATGCCTATGTTTCTGCTGTCAATTCATACTTCAAACCACACCAAAACAAGAGATTAAAAACTTCAAGCAACTAACCCAAAATGGAGGCCTAACTCTCCAGAATTCCTAGAGTATCCCTCCTGTGTCAAGAAAAGCTGCTCAAACATGACCTGTTAGCCGTGGACACAACTAAGAGAGCCAAGAGACAGAGGATCTGCAAGCTCCCACCCTGAATTTCCCCATGGCCTTTTCCAGGTACAAAAAGGTACAGGGAAGGAACGAACAATCTTTGGAAGGAAGCCAGAAACCTGGACTTTGGTCTAGCTTCCTAAGCATCAGTAGAGCAAAAGTGCCTTCTACCATGGAAATTATAAGAAACCACTATTAGGAATTCTGAGATTCAAACTCTCTATAGGCAAGGACTGTGTGATGTTTATGTTTGCCACTAGCACAAAGCTAGTGCTCAACAATGCTGTTAAACAAATGAAATTAAAAAAAGAATATAATCTAGTCCATTAAACAATAAGAAGCAGAGTTGAAGAGGAAAGGATTTTCAAAAAGGAAATGTTCTGACTGAACAGTGCTTGGAAATAATAATTCGCTCCCATTTACTGGGTGCTTATTACACAGTAGGCAAAGTGCTAAGTGTATTATCTCTCTTTTTAATCCTCAGAACAAGTCAATGTTGTAAAATCTTATTGTTACTCCCATTTAACAGATGAGAAGACAGATGCAAAGGATTTCATCCTCTTGCCCCAGGCCACCATGCCATCAAGTGGCACAGCTGGGATGTGGACCCAGGCCAAAATCATTTTAAAACCATCCTCTGAGCCGGGCTCGGTGGCTCAGCCTGTAATCCCGCGCCTTTGGGAGGCTGAGGTGAGTGGATTGCCTGAGCCCGCGGGTTCGAGACCCACCTGGGCAACTCGGCGAGACCTCATCTCTACAGTAAATCAAAAATCAGCCGGGCGTGGTAGCGCGCGCCTGTAGTTCCAGCTACTCGGAAGGCTGAGGCGGAAGGATCGCCGGAGCCCAGCAGGTTGAGGCTGCGGTGGCCAGGAGCGGCCACTGCACTCCAGTCTGGGCGACAGAGTGAGACTCCAACTCAAAAAAAAAAAAAAAAAA
>CAUYQG010059664.1:0-21266 GCA_963574415.1 Tarsius wallacei | reverse complement strand
AAAAAAAAAAAAAAAAAAAAGAAAATACATTCTGACACGCCTAGTTGATTAATTGTTGGAAAAATTTGCTGTATAGATCGTCATAAGACAGTAATTTAATGCTGCTTCCAGTGGAAGATGTAATTAACTGCATAAGTCTATGTTTTTCCTTTTTCATCTAATCTGAAACTCAAATATTGGTTCTTTGTCATTCAATGCACAAGATATTAACCATTTAAGAATACATAGTAGTTAGAAATCTATTTCTTTTAATCAAAAGAAAGGAAGTCAGTTAGAAAAGAGACCTTTTTTCTTGAACATCATTGCTTTTTCTTCAGAATCAGCTTGAGCTAAATGTCTCTTATTTCTTTTAAATAATAGCTCTATGAAAAATATTACTTTGGGAACACCCTCCTGGATTGTCCTATTTAAATAAACTGTTTAGTTAAGGTTGGAACTCAAGCAGGAGCTTTCTGAAGTACAAGGTATGCATGGCATTAGAAGAAGTATATATTCCTAATATGAACTTCAGGGTACCAAGAAAGACAGAGAGACAAATTTCCCGTTGTGTCAGGGAAAAAGAAGGAAACACGTTTCTATAATATTTCCCTGTGGTTAGGTGGTGCTGAATACTGGCAAGCTCATAAAGCTACTCACAATTCCTGTTGAATCTTCCTATCCTAAACTGTGAGGCTCACAGGTAAAGTTTATACAGGAAAGAGAAAGAGTATAACCAAGTTACAAAATAAGCCAGTGTCTGAGTCAGAAATAGAACTCCTTGCTTCCAATGTTGTGTTAAATCCCAGCACCACACCCTCACTGCTAGACAGCAAACGTGGTTTGTGTTCTAGTAAGGGAGAGCTATGAATAGGGGCATAGTGGCAGTTTCCCTTGCCCTCTCTTCAGGATTGAGTCTGTAATGATTTCTTATCTGTGGTCCTTTCTTTCCCACAGGATTTGATTACTCAAAGCAGAGAGCAGAAGCGCCAGGCATTTGTAGACTGCCTGTTGTGGGTATGGTGTGTATGTTCCTGGGGATATAAAACTGAAGTGAGGCAATAGATATGTTAATTAGCTTGACTTAATCACTCCATATGGTATACATATATCAACACATCACATTGTACTTCATAAATGTAATACAATTATGATTTGTAAATTAAACATAATACAATCTTTTAAAGATTGAAATTATTAAAAAGCTGAATGGAAAACTAGAGAGACCTATTTAAAATGCACTATCCAGTGAAACACAAAATAATACATACTCAGCTAGAATCACGCTGTGTAAGGGGCTCTCCAGTGGGTAGACTGGAGAGACTCTGGGCAGAAGTGAAAAGACTTCCATTATGAAAGCATTTTCTGAATAAAGTAAGCTTACTGGCAATAGTTATTGTAGAAGGCAGATGCAAGCATATCATAGTGAATAAAGCCTGACTCTAATGTTAGGGGTTTTGCAGTCCAATAATTTATTTAGATTGTGTGACTATGTTAGGGGAACATTTCTTTGACTTTCTTGACTTTCTTTAACAAGACAATTAAAAAAATATGAATGGTGGTCTTAGGGTAAAAAAAGGCCTCCAGCCTATTATAGTGAGTGGTGTGTTAAAAATAGTATATAAAATGGTTTAAGCTGTTGAGAAGCTTGGCATTCACTTCTTTCTTCTGTCACTCTATTGGTGAAACATAGAAGCTGCAAAAACTTGGGTCTACACACTCAAAGTGAGTGTGAGGGACATTGAGTTTCCAGGCTTTCCCTCTTTCTGCTGATTGGGTTCTGTGCCCTTAAACACAGCTGTTGCATATTCTAGCTGAGAAGCCTGGATGGAATAAGATGAAGCAAGATAAAGAGGATGGGATTGGAGGAACAATGAAGTGGAAATCTCTCCCTAGACTCCGAATGCAAATTAGATGGCAGCACTGACCTCCTCCAAGCAAAATCTCCCTTTTCTTTACCCTCTCTTCCCCTCTTTTTCTCAATTCTCCAGTTTTTCCTTCTCTACTAATTTCTTCCCCATTTCTTCCCCTACTGCCACCTTCTATATTTCTTTTTCTTCTGGCTTTTTTTCCCTCCTGCATCTTATTTAGTCAAGGTTCCTACTGTACTCTGCTTTTATACATCAAGGTTACTTCTGGCAAAAGTTGAGCTGGGCCTATGAGATGAAATGGCCAAGAAGGAATATGATCTTAACTCAGTTTTAGGCTTAGAGGACACACTCTACAAAGATTTGTTGAATCAGAATTCAAGAACAGCAAGTTTCCAATTTTAACTTGAAAACTTTAGTTATTAAAAATGAAAACCCTTTGCTTTGTACTTCATATTATTTAAGGGCATCTCTTCCTCTAGGCACTGCGTGAGTGAATAGTTTTTCTCAAGCGAAACAGACTTCAGGCCTCTTTTTCTGTCAGGTCCCTCCTACTCCACAATCTCTTTCCTATTGTATGCAGAAGTCCTCTGACCTGTATTCTGGGAATTGGAAAGAAAGAGTGACATAGGAAATATCACTTCACAGAAGCACCTTTCACACATTTTAAAATAGAATAATGTGAAAACCCATTACTGTCTCTGTCAGAAGACAAAGACCACTTTTATTCCATATCTGCCGTATTCAAAATAATTCATTCAGCAGCTACTTGTTCATAGTGTATTATAGAACATATTCCAAGGACATTCTTTTTCCAGTGGCAGCTGTTGACCTAGGAGAAAGTTGCTAAGATTTCTATGAAAAATGTTTGCCCAAGATCCAACAGAGATGATTAAGTCAGTGGCTGTCATATGAATAAATGGTAGCAGAAGAGGGCACATAAAAGGCCAGATAAGAAGTGCGCAGTAGGATGTAGGGATGACTGTTCTTGTCAAATCCAGCTCTTGCTTCTCATTATTATTTGGCAGGAAAAGGCTTTATTGACCAGGGCCATTGGGAGCTGACATCATGGAAGTATCTGATAGAATGATCAGTGGGCTAGGGAGAAGGAAGACACCCTAGGCTTAAGGTCTAGCATGAGAGAAACTTGGAAAGGGGAAGAACAATCTGCAGGAGGAAAATGCTGAGATTTTTATTGAATTATCTTTCTGAAAAGACAATGTGATACAGTGAAAAAAACCTTTTAGTCAGAAGCTTTTATTCACTGAGGGACCTCTTCTTTCTAAACTTCTGTTTTGGAAGTTTTAGAAGAAAAAGATGAATCAACAATTTACTTTAGGGGCTTAGTCAGAATTTTCTTAAAGCATGTCCTGTAGGTCCCATATTCACTTGTAGTCTTGTGTAATTAAACTGATACTTCGACAAGGAAGTTCAGTAATATTGGAGAGTGGACAATACAATTTAGATTAGCTTAAAAGTCCTTTGACAAAAAACCTGAATTCCGGTTTTGACTATACCATTTAACACCCTCTCCCAATTCCAACATTCTATAATTCTAAATTATATAAACCTTAGTTTCTGCCTCTGTGAAATGGTGATAATTCCTGTCTTACCTACCTTTTGGTGTTCTTGAGGAAATAAAGCATGGATTTTGAAAGGATTTTTTAAATTGAAAAGTGCCATATAAATTCCAAAACATTAGCATTGTTTTAACTATCAGGTTTTTTTTTTTAAGGTGAGGAATGCTTGGGTAGCCTACACTTTACTCATGTAAATTGCAATGCTACAGTATTGCCCTTTCTGTATTGAGTGTGAGCTTTCCAACCCCTGCAACATTCTCTTATAGTACCTTTTAATGGATGGTAAATGCTCAAAAAGCCAAACCAAAGTTGAATGTGCATGTTATCTGTTATCTGCCAATCTGTGTGGACAGAATATCTTTTACTCCACAGAAATCCATGTAATCATGTTGGAAGACAGATTTGATGATTTGTTTTATCTTGTCTCATAGGAGGAAAACATTACCTACCAGTGCCCTAGTCTCAGAGTGGTGAACCCCTGCAACCAGCAGGCCCCTTGAAAAAAAAAATCCATGGGTGACAGAAGATTCATTGACTTCCAATTTCAAGATTTAAATTCAAGCCTCAGACCCAGGTTGGGCAATGCTACTGCCAATACTACTTGTATTGTTGATGATTCCTTCAAGTATAATCTAAATGGTGCTGTCTACAGTGTTGCATTCATCCTGGGTCTGATAACCAACAGTGCCTCTCTGTTTGTCTTCTGTTTCCGCATGAAAATGAGAAGTGAGACCGCTATTTTTATCACCAATCTGGCCCTCTCTGATTTGCTCTTTGTCTGTACTCTACCTTTCAAAATATTTTACAACTTTAACCGCCACTGGCCTTTTGGTGACACCCTCTGCAAGATCTCTGGGACTGCGTTTCTCACCAACATCTATGGGAGCATGCTCTTCCTTACCTGTATTAGTGTGGATCGTTTCCTGGCCATTGTCTATCCCTTTCGATCTCGTACCATTAGGACTAGGAAGAATTCTGCCATTGTATGTGCCGGAGTCTGGATCTTAGTCCTCAGTGGTGGTATTTCAGCTTCTTTGTTCTCCACCACTAATGTCAACAATGCAGCCACCACCTGCTTTGAAGGCTTCTCCAAACGTGTTTGGAAGACTTATCTGTCCAAGATCACCATATTTATTGAAGTTGTTGGGTTCATCATTCCTCTGATATTGAATGTCTCTTGTTCTTCTGTGGTGTTGAGAACCCTCCGTAAGCCTGCTACTCTGTCTCAAATTGGGACCAATAAGAAAAAAGTGCTGAAGATGATCACAGTGCATATGGCAGTCTTTGTGGTATGCTTCGTACCCTACAACTCTGTCCTCTTTCTGTATGCCCTGGTGCGCTCCCAAGCCATTAATAATTGCTTATTGGAAAGATTTGCAAAGATCATGTATCCAATCACCTTGTGCCTTGCAACGCTGAACTGTTGCTTTGACCCTTTCATCTATTACTTCACTCTTGAGTCCTTTCAGAAGTCCCTCTATATCAACAGTCATGTCAGGATGGAATCCCTGTTTAAGACCGAAACACCTCTGACCACAAAGCCTTCCCTTCCAGCTATTCAAGATGTTAGTGATCAAGTAACAAATAATGGTGGTGAATTAATACTAGAATCCACCTTCTAAGTACAAGAACTTTCTTCAGGTTCAGATATGGTTTTCCCTATGATTTTTCCTATGCTATAAATAAAAGATTTAAAGATATTGATATTGAGAATAGATAAATGTACGAAATATAGTCAGATGCATTTGTTTGAACATTTACTGTGCATATGCTGTTTTGTTCAGTAATTATAGGTCAAGTCTAATTACAGCACAAAATGGATTGCCAAACTTTGCTGCTGGTTTGGAATTTTCTTGTATGACATTATATAAGTAGTCAGTTACTTTGCTTTTAGTGATATAGAGATTACTTTGAGACTTTTGAAAAGGCATTTCCGTTCTAATGATATTTGATAATTAGGTTGGGCCTATAAATATAGAACAAATTCAGGGATTATTAAAAAAATATTTTGTATTACTACTGACATATGCTAGTCTTTTTTTTTCTTTTTTGAGTCATCATTGATTTTATTTTATCACAAGAAGATATTTTAGCTAAACGTTATTAATAAGAAAGTTACTGAATTTAAAAGAGTTGGCAAAATCTGTTATGTGAATTTTGAAAACAGAAAAGAAGTTGTGTTTATGTGAATGTGGGTGAGAAGAAATAGAAAATTAACAAGATTTACACATTTCCAATCACCATGTCAGTTTTTTTTTTTTTTTTTTTTGAGTTGGAGTCTCACTCTGTTGCCCAGACTGGAGTGCAGTGGCCGCTCCCGGCCACCGCAGCCTTGACCTGCTGGACTCCGGTGATCCTTCCACCTCAGCCTTCCAAGTACCTGGAACAACAGACGTGCACTACCACGCCCGGCTAATTTTTTGATGTATTGTAGAGATGAGGTCTCACCAAGTTGCCCAGGCGGGTCTCGAACCCGTGGGCTCAGGCAATCCACTCACCTCAGCCTCCCAAGGTGCGGGATTACAGGCTGAGCCACCGAGCCTGGCTTACCATGTCAATTTTTAAAACTTTTTAAAAATACTACATTAAGCTTTTTATGTGAAACTACAAACCAGAACGCTGCTAAACATGTGCCTAGCAGGTGCAAAATGGAAAATCACATAAAATAAAATGTCAACAACAAAAAAAACCCTAAGCAAAACCACTTTTTTTCTTTTCTTAAAATTTCTAATTATCTTTCTTTTGGAGGATTGAATTCTATAAAATATTTATTCTCCGTATGAAATTTTGGAGCACAGTGCAAACAGAAGGCTACTGAATTTGTTCCCAGGTCAGGAGCAAATTGAAAAAATAAAGCAACGGCAAAAAAAAAGCAAGAAAAACAGTTTCTTAAGACTCACATTAATTATTTTTCAGGAGAAGGAGAAAAGAGATATGAAACTTTAAAAATACTCTTTCCTATCAAATTTTGGAGCACAACATAACCAGGGATCTGCTGAATTTGTTCCCAGGTTGGGAGCAAGCTGGAAAAAAATGCACAAGCCAAAACAAAACAAAACAAAACAAAACAAAACAAAACAAAACAAAACAAAATAACTACAAAATCGAAACATACACCAAAAAACCCCCCCAAGTAATATCTAACACTTGCATTACTCTCTTTTGAGGCTCTGTAAATTTAAAAATGGTATGTCATTTTTATGAACTTTTTAGTTATGCTGCAGCTACAAAGCTGCTAAATTTGTTCCCAGGTGAGGAACAAATTTGGGGGAAAATAAAAGCCCCCCCCCAAAAAAGTCCCTACAAAACAAAAGAAGCACACGCAAAAAAATAGAACTTGCAATTTTTTTGCGGATCTGTAAAACTTACAAAATACAGTAACTTTCATATGATGCTTTGGATCAAACTGCAGTGAGGAAGCTGCTAAACTGGCCCCCAGTTCAAAAGCAATTAAAAACAGTATTTTAAAATCTACAAAAGAAGAGAAGCCACTTTTCATAACTTATAAACAAAAAAATGCTTAAAACTTTTTAAAAATGAAGTGTAGATTTAAGAATATTAAGACTTATAAATAAAACTTCTGAATGCAATATAGCTTGAAGGATGCTACATTTGTGCTCAGGTCAGAACAATGGAAATAAAAATCCTCATATACACAACAGCAACAAAAACAAAAGCAAAAACATTGTAAAGCTCTTCAAAGAAAGAAAAATATTCTTGAAATGTGCATAAATCAATTTTTAAAATATTTGGATGATGTGACTATTTGAAAATGCTAAGAATTTTGAAATAAAACTTTCAGGAACAATGCATCTTGTAAGTTGCTGAACTTAAGCCAGAGAGTGGTTAATAAAAACCTAGAAGTCATAAATTTATAACAAAAAAGTACAAATTCTAAAACAATAAACAAATCTTTAAAACGCATTTGTTTTTCTATCTGATAATACATAGATTTGAAAATACTAAGACTTTTCAGTAAAAATTTGCAAGCATAATATAACTTTAAAAACTGATGAATCTGTGCCTGGGTTAGGATCTAACTGGAAAAAAAAAGCTAAAACAATAGAACAATAGTAAAAATGAATTCTCAAAACTGGCATTACTTTTTCCTCATGTTCTAAAGTCCTAAAAATAATTATGCATTACATTATCGTGTGAAAAAAAGGCTATAGATGGACTACATAAGGCATTCATTTCAATTAGAAGAAAATTATGTTAAAATAGATTAAGTTCAGTTGTTAGATTATGTTGTAAGATCAAATTAGTAATCAAAGTATGAATAATCTTTTTGTTTCCTTCAGTATTCTTTTTTCCATTTCTTGTAAGTATAAGCTGTATGTGAATTTTTGCTTGTGCTCTTGACTCTTAATATTATGAAATTTTAGGATTATGACACCAAGCTATTTAATGGGATATGTTAACCAAGTTGACATAAAATATATTATTAAATCAGTTTCCTGTTGTGTAATTTCCATGTTTAGTTTTGTTTGATTTTCTGTTTCACTTTCTTTAATTTCCATTTCATAGTTAATATAAATTGCTAATAATAAAAAACTTGTCACATGAACAACGTAGCCAACAAAATGTAAGGCATGACTAAATGTATCACTGACTTTATTTTACATCTAAAAGTAAAATCAATTCTTCAGCTGTTATTACAACTTGGGTTTTAAATGGTTATTAAATAAAATATATTTGAATTTTCTAGAAGTTATACTTTGGTCAATTATTTATCCAGCTTTCTTTATTTGTGGACACCCAAAAACATCTCTCTGCTACCTTCCCTTTGTCCTTCAAGAAAGGGCTTATTACAGTACATTTGCTCCCAAATCAGTTCTAATAATTTATTTTTGAGGCTATCTGAAGACTAATGCAGAACTGGCAAATGACAAATCTCTGGGTGATTTTTTCAAGGATGAAGATAAAAGATTAACAACCTTCTTTGATTTTTCCAATGTGATTTATTTGGGGTTTCTAGCCAAGCTGACTTTTGGTTCTGATTTCTAGGATTTGATGAATATCCTAGGGAACACCACCTAGGAGGCTTGAGGCAAACAAACCATCTGTCAATAAGATGAGAATAGAGCTAGGTAACCGACAGATTAATAACCAGAATAGGTGGTGGTACCAGGTTGGCAATACAGGGAATTCCTGGCCATTACAGTCATGCCTCTAATTCTCAGTGAAAACAGTGTCAGCATCTCAAACTCCAAATTGTGCACTAGTTTCCCCATGATATAACAGTAAACACTGCCTTTGCTGATATCATGAGCAGCATGATCAGCCCTAGGCTACACAGAAAATTAGAGGAAATTTGACATTCAGGATCTTCTAGGCCGTATTATCAGAAACAATGGGGACAGAGGTTATTTGTTTCACAATTCTATCTGCCTTCTTCTACCTTCTGTCTCCACTCCTAAACCCTGTAAATTGTGTTTGATATTGTTTCCCAAACTTCGTGCCCTCTACTTTTTCCTGTGGCCTTTCTGTTCTCCAACATCCTTTCCTATTCTCTCCAGAAATATTGCTTCTTCCTGGAATAAAACAATACATAAACCTCTGTAAAGACAGTGACAGTTTGAACAAATTCACAGTAAGAGGTAAATGATTGATCCCTCTCTTTTCTCCAGCCCCACTCCCTGGCTGTTTTAAATTCTTTTGGTGTTTGCATCTTAGAAAAGAAATCTGGTTAATTCAAATGACTGTCTGAAGCAGAGTGGGGATGGCAAGAGATGACTGTTACAATAAATGGTAAATTATCTGTTGAGCCTCATCCTCCCTTGCATTATGGTGAAGCCTCTGCATTGCAAACTTCCTCATCCAGCTCTCTTGAGAACACTTTGTGTACCACCGAGTCCAAAACACATACATCAACTTTTCTCAGACAGCTCTCTTTTCCAAAACGACTCACAGTGACTGGGAACCTGTGCTCTCATTTTATATAGGCATAGATTCTTTCCTCTAAATGTCTGCTGATCCTGGTGGACTTGGTGAAATGGTTTATAAAACATGAAGCAGTTTGTTTCAATAAGAAAGCCAAAGCCCAGGCTGCTGATTCACAATCTCTTGTGTGTTCAGATTTTTGAAGAACCATGTATTGCCCACTATTTTGCTTCTGTCCTTATCTAAAGGCTTGGGAAAGAAACTCTTCTCTCCCAAACATCCAGAGAGGTATTGAGTCTAGGAGCTCAGAAGACTGGGTCTAGTTTAAGGCCTAAAATGTGGCAGTGAGAAATGTCAGACAGATTTTCAGGTTGGAGTGACTTGTGTGGCCTTAGCAACCAGCTTTCCTTCTTATTTCTCATGGAGCAACTCCAATCTTGTATATGAAAAGGTAGTCACGAAGAGCACTCGCCTTTCATTGCTAGTCTAAGGTAAGCTACCTACTTCTCAGGTCGTTGCCTTGCTTGCCTACGTTTGTGGCAGCACAACCAAATCTATGAATCACCTACCTCAGTTGGGTTCCTGGGACTTCTAAACTAGACCCAGTTCAAGGCAGCTTGAAGTTCCTAAGGAACAAGTTGATTGAAGAGTTCCTGGGGATGTGGAATTCACTCACTTACTTATTCAAAAAATTTATTGAATACCAACCATGTACCAGACACTCTAGGCACTGGGGATGCAGTGGTGACAATAACAGATAAAAATCTTTGCCTTATAAATAAAGCTTATGTTCTGGAGTCAGAGCAAGTAAAGGCAACAACAAATAAATAAGCAAATTAAAAAGTAATACAACCGATGATAGTTAAGGGTTTATAGATAAAGATAAAGCAATATAAAGGGGAACCTGTACACAAAACAAGTCTCATGATCCACAATATGACTGGATTAAACCTTAAAGGCATTGACAAGAGAAGGATATTCCTCTCTCAATGAATAATTAAAAGCCAATGCTAGCATTATCAATGCATGAAAATTATCAATGCATGTAAGAAAGCATGAGAAAGAAGACGCTCCTAGAGAAAGATCTGAGTGCAAGCTTTGTGCTATAATTAAGAGGATTGGGCTAAAAGCACAAATCTAGTTTTTGTACTCAGCTTTACCACTCATTGTGTGAATTTGAGTAAATTTCTTTCTCTCTTTGTGCCTGAGATCCTCTATTATTAAAATGAGCAGATTAAACTCAGTTATTTCTGGGGTCCCTGATAGTTCTAATGCTGAAACTACAAACGAATTCATGTTGAGTCAACTAACAGTACTTATTAATAATGGTGATATGGGTGAGGGTATTTGCTAAGTGCCAGGCACTGTACTAAGTACTTCATTACTTCACAACAATCCTGCGAGGGAAATTTTAAGATTACAGATGGGAAAAGTGAGGCTCAACAAACTGAAGAAACTTAAGATAGTCATAGAGCTAATAAGGGGCAGAGTCTGATTTGTCCTCAGTTCTTTATGTCACTAAGGACTTTGTTCTTGACCAGTACTGCTATGTCCATCCAGGACTATGAGTCTTAAGTACAAGGAACAGATTTTTAATGGTGGAATTTCAGTCATTAAAGAGAAGAAAGGGAGGCTCTAGGGGATAACACATTCTTCCAAGTTTCTTTGAAAACATTATACAAAATAGCTGCCCACTCCCACTTATTTGTGAGACAAGAAAGAGTTTTAATAATAACAATAGCAATATTAATAAATACATTTTCAAATGTTCAATATGAGGTCACAGGATTTTGTGTGCCACTTCTTGACACATACTGAGCATTAAAAATGTATTTGTAAGCTGGGCTTGGTGGCTCAGTCTGTAATCCCGCGCCTTGGGAGGCTGAGGTGACTGGATTGCCTGAGCCCGCGGGTTTGAGACCCACCTGGGCAAGCGAGACCTTATTTCTTCAATAAACCAAAAAATTAGCCAGGCATGGTAATGTGTGCCTGTAATTCCAGCTACTTGGAAGGCTGGGGCGGAAGGATCGCCAGAGCCCAGCAGGTCAAGGCTGCGGTGGCCGGGAGCGGCCACTGCACTCCAGTCTGGGCAACAGAGTGAGATTCCAACTAAAAAAAAAATGTATTTGTTAATATTGTCATTGTTATGAATAGCAAAACAGGTTTAGAAAGCCTGCCCAAGGATGCTTATCTAATAAGTGGCAGAACCAGAACTTAAACACAGGCTAATTCTAAGCTCCCCTCAGCCATGGAGAGACTTGTTCTAATATATAGTAATAACAACTAACATTTATACTTACTGTGTGTTAGGCACTGTGTTTTTACATCTTTACAACAATCTTATGAGGTAAGTACTCTTATTTTCTCCACTTTACAAGTGAAGGAACTGAGACACAGAATTAATAAATTTGCCCAGAGTCTAATATCTAGTGAGTGTGTCTTACTATGAAATCCAACGCCTAACCAAGGAAAGGACTCTGTAGTCTGGCCCTTACCTAATTGCCCAATCCCATCATGTAATACTTTCTCCTTTGCAAATGAACTCCAGGTACACTAGTCTTCTTTCCATTCTTTAATTAAGTCCATTCTTGTCTTACGGCCTTTGCTTTTGCTGTACCCTCTGCTTAGAATACTTTTCCACCAGGTCTTCATGTGGCTGGCTTCTTCTCATTGTTTAGGTTCAAATGCTACCTCTTCAGAGAAGTCTTCAATCTACAGCAGACAATTATTTTTATCACATTATTCTATTTTAATTTTTCATAGTATTATCTGATATTCTTCTTTCTGATCTACATCACCTCCACCCATAAAATGTAAGCTCCATTAGGACAACAACCACAGTTTTCATTCCCAGTACTGTATCTGGTATACAGTAGACACTCAAGTAATGTTTATTCAGTGAATCATAGTGGCAGATCCGGGATGGGATGCCAAGTCCGTATGGCTTTAGGACTTCAGCTCTATACTCTGCTGCCTCTCAATTTATTCTTTGAGCCTTCCCTCTCCCCCAAAGTGCAGCATCTTTATCTTTTCTTTTCTTTTCTTTTCTTTTCTTTTTTGAGTTGGAGTCTCACTCTGTTGCCCAGGCTGGAGTGCAGTGGCACACTCACAGCCACCCCAGCTTCGACCTGCTGGGTTCCGGCGATCCATCCGCCTCAGTCTTCGAAGCAGCCGGAACTACAGGTGCACGCTACCACACCCGGCTAATTTGTTATTTATTGTAGAGACGAGGTCTCGCCAAGTTGCCCAGGCTGGTCTTGAACCTGCCTGCTCAGGCAATCCACTAGCCTCGGCCTCCCAAAGTGCTGGGATTACAGGCTGAGCCACCAAGCTTGGCTGCAGTATCTTTTTCAATAGCTTTATGTAGACTTTCAGCAAAATCGGAACAATGAAGAGGAAAATATCTTCATTTTAACATACACTTGGAAAAGTATATACATAATTTTCTAAAGAGGCTACTTACATTACTCTATCTTTTTTTTTAACTTTGGGATGTTTTGCAGAATGTGGTAGTTCCCAAATATCCAAATGTTCAAGGAAGAGCTCAAAGAAAGAAGACAGATCTTTAGCATATTTAAAACTTTTGAGCTATTTGCAGATTCCAAGTAAATAACCACTTTTCCTTTTGCTGTTTCCCCTCATTTAATTTTACTCTCTGGCACTTGCTGGCACTTCTGAGTTATACATTAGACTGCAAACCTCAGTCCCTACGGCATGCCACATAGCACAGAAAGTTGACTACAAAGAAGGATCTTGTTACTTTATTCTGAAAAATCTCTACTTCCTTTCAATATACATTCTTCTTATTGATTTGCAGTCTATTTCTTTACTAGAAACCACTGTCTAGCCATTGGGAGAACATGTTTTTACTGAAAAAGAAAAAAGAATTAAAAGTGAGCAAAAAGAGAGGGAAATGTACTATGTGATTGGATGCCATCCAGGAGGTGCATACATAGCTTTAACTGTAATAGAGTATAATGGCAGCCTTTTTTCCAGGAGGACTGGGGCCAATGCTCACAAGTTTCTGTTTGCAGTTTTACTGGGAGAAGTCTGTGCTGGCTTTTCAAATAAAATGTACTGCTATCATCATCTGCCAAGACGCTAACTGAAAAGATCCATTATTTTTGATATTTAATACCTTATAAATTATATGGAGATTGTGTTGACCAACATGAACGTCTGGGATGATGGTCAGGGATTTTTTTTCTAGGTCAGGTAGATTGAGTAAGTGCCTGTTTGCTCATCAATGATCAATTATGCATTCACAGAGGAAAAAGTCTCTTCTCAGCTGCTGGTCAGCTAACCTCAGAGGAACTGGGATGGCTGAGTTTGAAGGAGGAGAAGATGCAAATGAGCAGTGGCTAGTTGGAATTTATATGTAAAATGTATAGCTGCCTATTTCTTAACAAATGTGAATTGTGAGAGCTGGCCAAGGCTTGAAGGACAGCACAAGTCTCATCATAGTTAAGCAGAACTGGATGTGTTTTTGGAGCCTATTTTCACCTTCCATATTGGCTGTCACTGCTGACTAATAAAGATGCTTGGCTCTTGAACACTGACAAGTTTTCTAGTTTCTGACCATAGTCTCTCACTTTGCTCCTAGATTTCTCTCAGAAAGAGAAAGACAAAGATTGCACAACCAACAATGGTATCTGGTTGGTCATGAAGACTTTTGATTCCACTGTTAATTCACCAGTTTGTTTCCTGCTGAACATTTGCAGTTATGTTTCTGCCCATAGCTTTGGTTTGTTCTGAGGCATTTTTGGCTTCATGTTTAAGCCTTAATATAGGGAGAGACACACTTCTTCTTAAAGCAGGGCATGCCTGTGGATTAGCTGTTCTCACAAGCTGAGATGGATTTCAATGAGCTGTTCACTCTTGCTTGGCCCCCTGTGACAAATGGCATGCCTTTGTTAGGAAGTAAGCTGGGGCTGAGGCTATAGAGGAAAAAAAAGGGTAAATGAAAGATACTCTTGTACTAAGTTGAAAAATAGGGCATGACAATTAAGGCTAATAAAAATGACCATCTTTATTGAATTAACAGTGAGTAAAAAAGCAATTAAATTAATACTTTTATAAAGTTGTAGAGTTCAAAGACATCAAAACTGTCTTAATGCACATCATTGTTTTAAACTGATTAAAACAAAGTCAAATTAGCATTTAACAATCAACTTCAATGTTTTTTAAGTCCCTACTCAAACACTGTACCTAAGTAGTTTTGGCTGTCAATCATGTTTCTGCACATGGAGCTTACTGCCAGTGCATGTGTGTGTGTGTGTGCATGTGTGTGTAGTATGTGTACATGCTCGTAGATATACACATATGTTATAGATGTATATATGTCTATACATGGTTATGTATATTATATATCTTTAAAACTCATGTTTTGTGAGTAGGTAATGGTATGTGAAAGGAGCAGTTGCTAATAGGAGTGAAACTTCAGCAACCTGAGACGAGACCTCAAACTGTAGATATACATTCCTCTTTTAAAAAAGAAAGGAGTGAGGGTAGTTTTATTACAGTGAGGAAATTTATTTTCTGTTGCTTTCTAGAGAAACTGAAATATTATATGAGCTGTCAAAATGAAAGCCAATAATAGAATGAAATGCCTCTCAATACAACTTCCCAACAATATCTATTTAGCATAACTGTAGTTATTTAGCATTTAGTTATTATTTATAATTATTATTTAAGTGCAAATCCAAATGTCCCTTTCTCTAGTTAAGTCTTCTTTTTATCTTCAGGCAGAGCTGAATGTCTGTTGTCTACACTTGGCTACCAGAACACATTGTATAGGACTCTATTTTCCTTTGTCATATTATATTATAATCTGTCTTTTCCTATGTTTGCCTCTTCTGTAGAACATATTTATCTCTGTGGCATAATTCGCCTGGCAAAAAGTGCTCAATAAATGCTTGTTGTGTGAAAGAATGAATGAAATGGAAGGTGTTACATTGTATGGTACATACTGCAAAGAACTGTGGGTACAGTGACCATAATTTCTGAATCAATTACCAGGTCCTATGGCTGATCAAATGACTTTTATGCTATTTCTGTGTGTGAGTGGCAGAGATAGGACCTATATTTTGAAATACAAAGTCTTGTCATTGCCAGGACTTTTCAGTGATTTATAGGTATACAGGATACAATACCTGAAATTGAGTCTGTTCTGGAAAAAGTGATATGTATGACTTCCATAGCTATAAAATCTCAAGAATGCTTGACTAGGGAGTGTGCACTTGATCTGATAAATGTGGAAAAGCTGGTGGTCCCAGACAGGTGGGTAGTACTCTGGGAATACTACAGACATGGACTGTGGAACACAAAAATAAATGGAGTGAACTTAGATTCTTAAGATTCATTCTTTAAAATATTTTTATGCACAAATAACAAAATACATTGTTTTTAGTACGTACAGACTAACTAGTACCTTTTACAAAGGCCCACTCTATTTTCGCCTATCAGTTAGACTTCAGAGGATGAGACAGGAGAGGGGGTTGATGTTTATTGCATGTGTATTATGTGCCTAACATCTGATTTAATCTTGCCTTATAAGCACTCTGTGATGCAGGTTTAATCACACTTTTAAAGATGACCAAATCAAGGTTTTAAAGAGATGGTGTTGGGATCCCATCACAGCCTGAATGACTTTAAAAGTGGTGGAAGTAGACGTCAAAGCTGGGTTTATTGTACTTCAAAGTTCACAATCTAACCACTGCACTTTGGTGACTTCCAAACAAATTGAATTCAAACAATTCCAAATATGCAAAGAGAAAGGAAATTACCATATGTTAAACATGTTGATAGAAATCGTCATATACCTTACCACATTTAATACACGTCTTCAAAACAATCCTGCAAGGTTGATATCATTTTCTTAGTTTTATAACTAGAAGAACTGCAGTTCCTTAGGTTAACACACACACACACACACACACACACACACGCAAGCACAAGACAAGCTAAATAAATTGCCTAAGTCACATAGTGCATAATAACTTGAACACTTGACACAGACACTCACTTACTGTGTCTTCTTCCAAAGCCCAGACATTCTTGGGTATATTTTGAGCCCACACTTTTCTCTTCTCTTGCTCCCATGATGGACTTTCTCCTTTTTATCCCAGGACTCAGGCAGTTCTCAGTAGTGCCCAGGAGCAAGCCCACAATTGAGACTGTAAGTGGCATGCTCTCACTATGTATCTACTGTCTATCATTCAGATTAAAAGACCTGTATATAAATTTGCCCTCCCTCAGACCTTGGAGCTGGCAGGGAAGTGGCTCTCAGAAGAGATAGAATACTCCTGGGCTCCTGCAGCTTGAGATTGTGTTGTTACCTCAGCAAGTAATCCAAAGTGTCAGCAAGTATGTGTGGTCTGGTGGGAGTTGGAGGTTGCTTCTAAATGTCACTGTGTAGCTGAGGTCTTGAGAAAGGAGGAGTTGGGGGGAGATTGAGTGCTGGGTCTCTGAAAAACTGCTAGTTATACTTTTCCCTGGAGGAGCTTTATGAGCCATGCACGGAAGCCTTCATAAATGTGCAAGACCTATAGAAAGCAACATTTGCTTTCACTGTCTCCAAAATCTGTTCCTGAATTCCCTCTCCTTGTCTAAATAGTTCATGTTTGTCCACTGTTTGCCTCAATGAGAAACAAAAAAAATTGACTGCAAGTTTGTGCTTCACAAGAAACAAGTGTCTATATAATTATAATTATGGAACATACTCTTTTTTTTCCATTTGAGTAGTCAAAGGAGAAGGCATAGTCATACACAGGTACAGGAATGGAGCAGAAAACTGTGAAAGAAAAAAAATAAAGCATGAGTAATCCTTCCTTCTCCCTCTCATTTCCTTGCCTTTCCCCCAAAATAATCTAACTACCGTGTGTTTCCAAGCGACTCCTGAAAATGTTGTCTTTAGCCTTGGTGTTTTTTAAATCATGTACTGTCAATAGTGTGTATATTTACTCACAGGACAAGTTACAGGCACTTCTCCAATACACCACATCCCTTGGAAAAGAATGTTTCTGTGAGAAATTCGCTCTATCAGAAGTGTTTCCAAGGCCCAGGCAATAGCTTATGAGGTGGGATTTGAGCACATGATCTGGTGAAAGGAAGCCTTCAACAAAGAGATTGTTTCTGCTGGATTGCAGAAGGGGGCAGTCACCTTCTCTCTGGGTGAAACAACAGCCAGAGAAGATTAATTTGCCTGAAAACTATTTGCTGAGCAGTTGCACTGGCAAATTCACCACCAGATGACAGGCAGTAAAACACAGTGAGAAGAGAACACACCTTTGAATCAGACAGACCTGAGTTCAAACCTCAGCTTTTTCACATACTAGTTACATGGATTTTGGCAAATTACCTGACTCTTCTGTACTGCAGATTCTATATTATAAAATGAAAATATATAATAATATTTATCTCACAAGACTGTTGTAATAATCAGAGATAAGTTAGTATCACTCCAAACCTGGTATTTATATAAGCATACATAAAATATGAATCAAGAAAATTGAATTCTAGTATAGAATTAGCTTCTAAATAGCTATATGACCTTGAAAAAATTCCTTCTGTTTTCTAGGTCCAACAATTCAACCCAAATCACATTGCAGAGGATTAGCCTCCCTGAGCACTTTAATAAGAATACGATCTTTTCCTTCATGGTGCTTTCTAAGTCTTTTTGGCTCTGATTGGGGTTAGAACATCATTTAACCAACCAAAGCTAAAGGATCACACAACACTTCCTTTGAAGTTGTTCTCTTCTACTAGAACTTTTTAAAAAAGCAATGTGGAGAGTACAAGCAGGTCTAGGACAAGAGAGTATTGCTGCTTGTCAGTAAAAAAAATAGCTGCATTTGTTTCTTTTCATTTCCAAAATTCTGTTTTATTTTATTTTATTTATTTTATTTTTTATTTTTTTGAGTTGGAGTCTCACTCTGTCGCTCAGACTGGAGTGCAGTGGCCACTCCCGGCCACCGCAGCCTCGACCTGCTGGACTCCGGCGATCCTTCCGCCTCAGCCTTCCCAGTAGCCGGAACTACAGGCGCGCGCTACCACGCCCGGGTGATTTTTTGATTTATTGTAGAGAGGAGGTCTTGCTTGCCCAGGCGGGTCTCGAACCTGCGGGCTCAGGCAATCCACTCACCTCAGCCTCCCAAAGGTGCAGGATTACAGGCTGAGCCACTGAGCCCGGCTCAAAATTCTGTTTTATAGAGATTAAGGATTGCATCTCAGAAATATGTCACCTGTGTATGCAGAAGACAATTTGGAGATGGAAATTCCCTCTGCTGATGTTTGGATGGGTAGCTCTGCTTGCTGATATTCACATATTGTTCCCCACAGCTTTTTTCCTCTGCCCCAACCCAATTTGCTTTGACAATCTTTTCCCAAACACATTGATGTCCACAAGTATGATTGTAGAGATGTAATAACTCTAGAAGAAGAATAGACTTCCTTGTCTAGGCATGTCAGTCTAGAGAAGCTAAATTTGATAAGAAATCTAGTTGTCTGTGGTTTGGGTGTCATCTGGTGAAAAAATATGAGGTGAAAAATTGGAGGACTAACATCAAAATTTGCAGAGATCTTCATCTTTTGTGCTGTGGCTGCTAGAACATTCAGCGTTTTGTGTGCTACTGATAATGCACAGCAATTCCAATCTGACTGGAGTAATCATGTGGTACATCAAATCCATCTTCCAGACATGTCTTATACTCTTGTATTTCTTTTTTTATGCCATTAGAATCTATCTATCTATCTATTAATCTAATCTGCCATCTATCTATCTATCTATCTATCTATCTATCTATCTATCTATCTACCATCCATATTCGTTTATGTGCTTCAGTAGCTGATTAATAGCAGTGACTCAAACGGTGAGCATGAACTGAGAATAAATTTAGAAAGACAAAGTAGATCTTTCACTTCTTTGCCACACTCACGGTCATTGCCTTAGGTGCACCAAAACTGAGCAGAAAAAAAAAAAAAGAAATCAGAGGTGACCATGGTTTGTGTTCTAAAACACAAGGTAACTGGTAGATTTTTAGAGAAGATAACAGGACAAAGAACATAACAAGAAAGTCCTGGATGACATATCCAGGGAGGAAGCCAATATTGAACTCTAGAGTTATAGTAAAAAATAAAAGAATAAGAATGTGGGCACTGTTATGAGACAACCTAAAATATTCTGTCCACTGATCGCCTACCCATCTAGGACCTTTTTTATTAGGTTAGTTCATCACTTTCTACCTCCATTTTTCCCTTTAAAAAAGAATTTGTGGATGGAGAAAAAAAGATGGTGACATAGACAGGGAGTCCTTGTGCGAATCTCTGTGTGACTGAATGAGTGTACGGAATAATTTTCATGTGTGTCTATTTGTAAATGGGTGTGTGAGCGACTTAGAAGCAAGTGGCCAGGACTCTCCTGGTGAAATGGTTGGTGCCAGAAGCTTCTCTGTTTGGACCCCAGTGCCTCCTGGGACACAGAAGCTGAGTGCCATTTAAAAAAATCTGCAAAACTTTTCCTGTGGAGAAGCTACTGGAAGTGATGATCATTGCCAGACTGCCCAACCATCATAACACCAGACTGGATACTGGCAGTGAGGGCTTCTGGGGGAGCACAGCAAGGGAGGCAGAGGCAGAGTCCTACTGGAGAAGATGAAACAGACAACCCACCACCACCTTGAAAACTGGGCAGGAAAGTGCTCTGGTATGCTTGTCATGGAACAATAGAACCACACTCCGTGACCAGTGGGTTAACTACTCAGGGGAGAGAATGAGATAAGCATTAAAAGGGAGAAGAAATATTTATTTCCACTGATATGTCAGGAAGAAATGAGTTGAGGACAGCTACAAATGCAAAAAAATGTGTAGAGTCGGAAGCAGAATGTCATGGAGGATCCTAATGATTTAGTATAGGATACCATCTGCTGAAACAGAGGGAGAAGTTGTGGTAAAGATTTCAAAAAGAGGTTTAGAATGTCTCTTGAGAGTAATGGGAAAATATATTGACTAGAGAGTTCCAGAAAGATGGAGATGGCATAGGCGGAATTGTGAGATTCTCCAAACGTCAGTTCCCCAAAAGACTCACGCTTTCCTCCCCCCACCCCACGTCCACCGCCAGCCACACTGGTCTGGGGCCCAGGGACCCTCAGTCCCACACAGCGTTGGATATTGCGGCCCCTGGCTGCTGCCACGCGCGTGGGAGTCTCGGGTCTCCGTTCCCTCCCTGGCTACAGTGTCTCGCCCAGACCAAGCCTCTGGTCATGCAGGGAAGCTCTGTGCGCCCACCCCTCAGAGATGCCAATTCCATTTCTGGCTGAAAGACCCTGTGAGTGATCCAGGGCCACTCTCGCTGCTCACTGCCTGCCCTTTGGAGTTTTGGAGCTCTGGAGCTCTGGAGCTCTAGGCCCACCTTGGCTGAGACACTCAGCGCACGACCCCATGGTTGTGTAAGGGAACAGCATATCTTGAGGAGGTGCTGATTGGAGGCTCTCAGCTCCAGAGGAGGGAACTCCCAACCACCTCCTCCACCCCAGTCCGCTGGTGGTGCCCCGGGTCCAGTGCCCAGCTGTGCAGCTGATCCCTGGTGCCTCCCACGCCACCACAGTCCATCATAGTGGATTGCCCAGGCACCCAAACGAGCGAAGAGAAAGGATCCATGAAAGTGAAACTGCCACCTCGGCCATTCTCCAGGCAGACATTTGCATTGCCCCACCCACCTATGAGCAGCCTCCACCTCGGTTCCTAAGGTAACGTCGCTAAACGGAAGACAAAGCCCCTCCCCTATGCTGAAACAGACAAAGGCAACTAAGCCTCTCAGACTTCCCAGGCAGCAGGCTAAAAGAAGAAACCCAAGCTGCGAGTAAATTTAGCTGTCTGTAATGAAAGCAAGGGGAGAGGCTGGAGATCAGAGCTGAAGAGACTTTAGACACTCAGGAAAGATTCCAGAGCTAGTCTGATTTCT
>CAUYQG010059663.1:0-28735 GCA_963574415.1 Tarsius wallacei | reverse complement strand
CCCCCCCCCCCCCCCCCCCCCCCCCCCCCCCCCCCCCCCCACAGCCCCCCCGACAACCACTCTCTAACTCAGCTGGAGCCAGAGATCTAACTTTCCATGAAACTCATTGTAGCTGAGTCTCAGATTCAGTGAATGCTTTGTTTGCCTTAGACTGCTAGAATTGGGTGCTTGTCACCTGAAACACAGAAAGACCTGATCAGTAAAACTGTGTAAATCAAATGTAATTATTATACATTGAAATGCTCTGTCAGCAACTACCAATAAATATTTTTAGTCGTCGTTTTTTTCCCCATTTTTCTGTATTATGTTTATTCATAGGCGATTTTCATGTTTAGATTTAAATATCCTGAAAATACGCAAAGAAATTAGGCAGATACTATAAAGGCCATGATACAATATTATAACCTAAACTCACTTGGCCTCACATACAGACCAACATAACCCACCTAAAAACAACACAACCCACTAATATGACTGGCACCTTGTCAAATGAATACTTCCCCACACATGAAAAGAGTAGAGAGTTAAAAAAAAATGAGGACTGTGTATGGACAGAAATTGTAGCCTGTGTATGTACATACATGCCTATTTTTCCATTTGATGTAAAAGAAGTTCAAGAATAGTGCTTGAAAACTTTTATAACCAAGGCATTGTACAGATTGTACATATAATAAAAACATTATAAAAGCATTCCATTGGCTTTTAACAATTACATGAGTGAGACGGTGGAGTAAAAGGAAGTATAATGAACTGCAGACAGATTTAGCACAAAATTCTTAAAGGCCTTATATTAATGATCTGACAATAAAAACAGAAAAAGATAAAAAAACAATTAAAAATGTTGATTGTAATATACAGATAGCAGTAACACATAATGCGATTTAGCTTCTTGTCAAAATAAACACAAATTTTTGTCCTTATATGACTTATCATATCATCAGAGTTAGATGATTAAAATAAGGATTTGCTTAAAAGCAACTCTGAAGAACTAATGTACTTGTGGCTATTTTATGTGAAATATTTAAAGAAAAAACATATTTAACCTTATTTTTTTAATATTACCCACAGCCTGATGAGAAATTACCATGTCATTGTATTGAGAATCACAGAATTTTATAAAAATGACCCTAGAAACCATGTGGTCCATTTTTTTACTTTTGCAGACAAGGGTACTGTTCCTGAAGAAGTGTAAAGATGTCCTGTTGGTTCCAAAGTATTAGTAGAAAAACTGGAGAGAACAGTGGGTGTGTTTCTTTTTTTTTTTTGAGTTGGAGTCTCACTCTGTCGCCCAGACTGGAGTGCAGTGGCCACTCCTGGCCACCGCAGCCTCGATCTGCTGGGCTCCGGTGATCCTTCTGCCTCAGCTTTCCAAGTAGCTGGAACTACAGGCGTGCGCCACCACGCCCGGTCAATTTTTTTTTGATTTATTGTAGAGATGAGGTCTTGCTTGCCCAGGTGGGCCTCGAACCCGCGGGCTCAGGCAATCCACTCACCTCAGCCTCCCAAAGGCGCGGGATTACAGGCTGAGCCACCGAGCCCGGCGTGTTGTTTCTTAGGTTACAGTGAACACTGATTTTGTTGTGCCCAGTTTCCCTCTATTGTATGTAGACCAGTCTCGTCTCAAAAGAAATGATCAAATCCTAACCCCTAATACCTATAAATGCAACTTTTTTTGGAAATCAGGTCATTGCTGATGTAATAAAGTTAAGATGAGGTCATACTGGATGACTACAATGGACTGTAATCCAATGAGTGGTGTCCTTAAAAAGAAGGGGAAATTTGAGTATAGAGACAGGAACAGGGGAGAGCAAATGTGAAGGCACGGGCTGAAACATAGAAGGCCAAGCGTGGACAGAGGCAGAGATGCGAGTGATTCATCACCAGTCAAGAAACATCAAGGATTGCTGGCAACCACTGGAGTCAAGGAGAGAGGCAAGGAACAGATTCTCCGTCAGAGCCTCCACAAGAAGCCTCTTCAGGGTCACGAAAGCATGGCTTCTCTAAGCTCTGGGGTTTACCCACACTACAGTGTGTTTAGAGTGCAAAGCACTGAGTCTAAGAAAGTTATTCTAGATTCTTAAGGTTTCAAGTTGTTTGCCCTATTTTTTGGATTTGCCCAGGATATGCCACTCCTTCCTTCTTTCCTGTTTCTCCCTTTTTGGAATGGGAATGTCTCTTCTATTCCTGTCCCATCATGGTATTTTGGAAGCATACATGTTTGATTTTACTGGTTCACAGCTGGAGAGCAATTTGTCTCAGGATGAATCTTACTATGGATCTGATTTATATGAGATGAGGGACTTCAATTTAAAGTAATGCAAGAACAAATTAAGATTTTGGGGCAATTGGGATAAAATGTTTGTGTTTTATATGTGAGAAGAGCAAGACTTTGGCATAACCAGGAGTGGAATTCTCAGGACTGATTGTTTGTGTCCCCCCCGCAAAGTCGTTGTGTCAAAATTAATTCCCAATGCTATAATATTAAGAGGTTGGGCCTTGCAGCAGCTTCATAAATGGCATTAGTGCCTTTGTAAAAAGAGGCTCAAGAGTGGAAATCTCTCTTCAACACAGACAATATTACAATTTTTACTTTTTACATTCTTTTTTTTATAATCAGTATTTTTTATTATGATATTGTGGGGTATAGTTAAGGATTAGGTATACAAATATGCTTTGTTTAGGCACCCTTGTTGATAAGAGGTGTCTTCCCGTCCCCAGACAGATATTGACTACCGTTAATCCCATCTCCCTTCCCCTCCCACGTTTTTAATACCTCTCAACTTTGTTTCTACCGTTTCTTCTACCCAGCATGCCCTTTTCCTTGGTCTTTGCCTGAAGAGCTTCCATTTCTCTCGGAGACATTAGATTATCATTTTGTTTAGGAAGGCTCCCAGATCCTCCAACTCTCACGTTCCAAGCTGCTCATAGCACCTATCAGACTGCACCTTTCTGGTTAGTTTACATGTCTGTTTTATATAATAAATAGTTCATTGAAAGCAAAGACATTGTTTTTGTATACTTTCCTGGGTTATTGGCCTGGAGAGCATTCATCATTTCCCTATCCCCCAATCACTTCTTAAACAAAAACAACTTTTCATACCACTTCTCCTTCCAAATATAGCTTTATGTCCTTCTGTCCTACTGCTACTAAACTTTAAAAAATAATTCCCTATCTCTTCTTCTTCACCCCACCCATTTATTCTCCAACACACAACAGTCTGGTTTTCTGCTTCTAAACTATTTTCTACTGAAACTGTTCAAAGATTTCCATTGGATTTATAATTGTCAGTTTTATCAGTCGTTTATTGTTCCTCAACTTCCTTAGAGCTTTAAAAATTGGTTCCTCGTTAGATTGTGAAGCCTTTGAGCTAAGAGATCCTGCGCCCTTGTCTTGGTGGATAGACAACTGGTGAGCACCCACATGAAGAAAACAAACAGGTGGAGAAACAACTATGAGAAGAAACAGAGATATAAGAAATCAAGGGTATGCGGATGGTAGGGCCCAAGGGGAAGTGCATTCCAGGAGGGAAGGCAAGATAGCCATTCCCTCACTCAGTAGGACATTCATTCAATAAACACTACTTGAGGTTCACTTTATGCCAGACAGTTTTAGGCTTCAAATTCACAAAAGCTTTTCTACGCCCTCTCCTCTATGGTTATCTGCTTCCAAAGTTTCAGCTACAACTCATTTCCCAATCCCTCTCAACTCTACACCTCTTTCCTATTTTCTGAGTCCCAGGAACCTATTTCCAACTATCTGCCAGTTATACCTGGCTGTATCCCTGAAGGCACTCAAACTCAGCCATTGACCCATACACATATTTTTGGTATACATTTATGGAGTGTAAGTGCAATGTTGTTAATGGATAGATTCCATAGCAGTCAAGTCAGGGCTTTAGGGTATCCATTATCCAAATTACTTACATTGTACTCATTAAGCAATTTCTTGTCATCCATTCCCCAACACACAATTTTGATAAATCCAATACATGTATAAATCATTTTCCTTCTGGAATACATATCTCATTTAATAGTAATACTCAACACCCTGGCATGACAATTAATCATGGTTCTCATAATTTCTCAGCTCTTATCTGAACCATTGCCATAGGCTCCCACTAAGTCTCTCTGAATACAATTCAATATCTATACTCCCACTATAACTGTCAAACTAAAAGACAGTTTGAGCACACCATTGTCTTACTAAACACCTCCAACAGATTTCTGATACCCAAGCATACCAAATCACTTATTTTCCTGAAAGTAGCCACATGGATTTGCCATCTCTTCAAACATTTGTACCTATCACTCCCTCTGCCTAGAAAAAAAGCTTACTCACTACCCCATACTGCCATGACAACTTTTATTGCCTTCAAGACCCAATCAAACATTACATCAGAAAATTCTTGTTTGCCCCATTTCCCCTATACACACTGGGTATTACTCCATCACTGTGTTGTAAAGATTTGTTTATACACTCTTATTTCATTCTCGATTATATCTCAGTTGTCTTTGTACTCCTAACATCTGGAATAAAAATGAGTACAAAAAACTAGTTTTAAAAAGGCGAATATTCTCTAATTTAGATGTGGCCAGCTTCTATTAGGTGTTATTTGGGAATAGTGTCATATATTTTATGGTGAATACAGTACTTGAAAAAAGATTTAGCCACTTCCTTAGCAGTAGTTTATCTCTCCTTCAGAGAAAACCAGAATGAGTTTTTTAATAAAATGATTGAAAAGGTATACCAAATCTCCAATTTAATTATTTCAACTCCTGCAAAAAGGTCTTTCAGAGAGCCTGCCGCTTGGTAAAATGTGATAAAGTTCCAACACATTCTTTAAAATTGTAAATTAATTTATAAATTTCTATTCAAAGTTTAATCTGCTATTTTCACATATGAAAACTCATAAGGTTGCTTTCTATTGATTGAGTATCTTTGCATCTAGAGTTTAAGCTAGTATTTAATCTCTTTCTAGAAACTTCCAGTGGCACTTGGTACTTATCAGTAAATGTCCATTTTTACTGCCTTCAACGTTAGGTGAGAACTCCACACCCAGCATTCCAGACCCTGTCCTATATTTCTAGGCGTATTTCTCTCAATTTTTGTGTTTCTATCAAAGGAGTTCACATTGTATTCTTTTAACACTCTCTGAATTTGTCTGACTTCTATGTGTTTGTTCATAGGCAGTGCTCTGCCCTGCCTCCCACTTCCTCCTGGCATCCTCTTGCCTCTGTTCTCATCTTGACTGCCATTGCTTTTCTGAAATTGCTCCTGGCCCAACCAATGGGACCCGAGCTTCCCCCATTCTTATTTACCTGGAACCCACGATGGTGATCCTTGGATGGGACTTCTCAAATTTCACCTTGTACTACAACTATGTATCATTTGTCCTATCTCCTTTTTTAACCAGTCTAAAAGTTTTGTGGGAAGTATTACCATGCTCAATTTATCTCTGTGGTCCCTACAATATGTGGCATAATTTCTTGAACATCAAAAGTACTCAATAATTATGTGTCTAATTGATTTGAGCTAAAATAAATTTAAACAACTTTCTCTTCACTGTGTGTTGCCAAAATAATTATATCAAGGACATATGTAGTCCCAGCAAGCAGCAGAATCAGGATTTGAACACAGTCAGATTATTATACTTTAAACTCCTGGACTTTGTTGCCTTGACAATAGATAGACTGTGTATCGCTAAGTCATTCGTCCAGCAATCTAACTTAGCTCTAATAGCAAAAACATAAAAATTGTCCTAAAGAGATGAATCATTTTCTCTCTGACAGAGGGTGAAAAAAAATGTTTTTATTCTGTGACATTAGTTTCAAGGAGTAGGAACCTATAAGGGTATTCTTTTAACAAACGTGTTATGATCTTCTCATCTATTTTCTAGCTTAAATCTCTCAAGATCTAGAGATACAGATGTATAGACATATAGGTATAACCACATTCACTATCTTATTATGAAGTACATGGCATTACTATGAGGATTCCCAGTTTGAAGACCTGGACTGTTGATCACTGCACAAGGCTCGGAAGTGGCAAAGGTGTATAGTGTTTAGAGCCAAAGACGTAGGATTTATTACAAGCCTGACTTGAAACTCAGGTGCTTATTCTGGGCTGTTAGGCTTCTATAAGCAGGAGGAAATAAGGGTGCCGCAAAACATCTTTCAGTGTTGAGACTTGAAAATTCCACAAAAATTTTGTCAAAGTTAACTTCACCTGTCTTCACATAAAATAATCACTTGTTTTAATTGGAATCTCTGTTTTTATTTTACTTTAGAAGACAAGGAAGAACTGACTGAAATAATGAAATATCATTGAATGTACCTTCTGTATTTGGGGATAACATTGGACCTATTTCTCATTAATGGCTGGACTTTTTCTGGGAGAAAAAAGGAACAGAAAGCTTCTTTTACAATGTTCTTTAATAGCAGAGTCAAAATTCTCCTGATTTTTTGCATTATCCATGATTTGTCCTTATCTGCACTTGAGTTTACTCTGTTTTCACCATTTGGTTTTTCAAGTCAATGTGCTGTTCACCTTCTTGATGGAGGACCCCTCCCAGCAACACAGCCCTCTGTTAAGAGTATCTTAGGTAGGTTTTTTATTTTACAAACCAGTGTACATCTGCCTTTCTAAGATATCTTGAGAATTTGAGGCTCTGGCAGGATGTAGAGACTACAAATTGGTTTCAGTAATACACACTGCCAAGTGATCAGACAAAAAAAATTGTACAGCAATGAAAAATGCCGATCATGTTGGCTGCTGCTCTGTGGCACTTCGTCTGCGGCCTCCGATGGGATCCAAGGCCAAGGGCAGTGAGCATTAGCTTCCTGGCTGCTTGGAAGAATGTTGGCCTCCTGCCCCAGGTTGAAAAAGATCTCAGACTCTATCCTACCAAGACAACTTCAGCTAGAACATTTTGGTCTACGGGCACTTGCCAATAAAGGTAGGTCTAAGGTGTCATTTATCTGGATAAAGAAATATACTTGTAAGAATATATTGAGAAAAAAAATCTTTTTTCCTCTTTTTTAGATGGCACCATTTGGCTTTACTCTCCTTACCTTGAAGTTACCCCAAGACAAGCAACGATGTCTGCCAAGGGAGTAGAAAAATCACTTATATATACTTGGCTATTGTGTGCACTTTCTGGATGGGAGAGGACGGGGTGCAATTTAGAGTCTGGGCTTTGAGATCCACCCAGCTTGAGTATGAATACAAGTTTTGCTATTGGCCAGACTTTGAGAGGAGTGGATTGTCTTGCGAATCCTCAGTTTTCTCACGTAAAAGGCAAGGATGCTATTAGTGGTGCAATGTATACGTTAGAGTAGGAGTAACCGCAAAGAGTAGCAATTCTAAAATTTACTAAGCACTAATAGTAGGCACTGGTCTAAGTTCCTTATATGTATTATCCCATTTAATTTCTTACCCCATGAATCTACCCCATGAGGTAGGCTCTGTTATTAATCCCAGTTCTTTGGAGATGAACTGGGTCCCAGAGGTAAAGCGGTCCCGTTCCATAGAAGGTAAATGCCGGCAGGTATTCTAGCCCAGGCTACTACGTCTGCAGTTGCCTTCTTCTCCACTATGCAATGCTGCCTTTTTTTACAGTCATAGTCAAAGTGACTCAGGGTGCCTTCAGAGCACAAGGGCACATGTGCATTCAGTATGCTGAATGCTTTTGATCTGTGCCATTTGACTGAGTTTTGGCCAAATAAACATGGACGAAAAAGATATGGTCATTTCAAGGCTTGGCCTCAAAACATCTCCTGTTAAGAATGACCATCATTAATAAAAACAAACAACAGCAGATGCTGGCGAGGATGTGGAGAAAAAGGAACGCTTCTACACTACTGGTGGGAATGCAAACTAGTGCAACCTCTTTGGAAGACAGTGTGGCGATTTCTGAAAGAACTAAAAGTTGGCCTTCTGTATGACCCAGTAATTCCCCTATTGGGAATATACCTGGAGGAACTCAAATCATTCTACCAAAGAGATACCTGCACATGCGTGTTTGTTGCAGTCCTATTCACAATAGAAAAATGTGGAGCCAACCATGCTGCCCATCAAAGCTGGACTGGATTAAAAAAATGTGGTACATATACACAATGGAATTTTATGCAGTCATAAAGAAGGACAAATATATGGACTTCACAGCAACTTGGATGGATTTAGAGTTGATTATATTCAGTGATCTATCACAGAAACAAAGAACAGAGTACCATATGCTCTCACTCATAAGCAGACCTTGAACAGTTATCATAATACTATAAGAAAAGGATTGGCAGTAGCGGGAAACTGCCAGGGGAGGGGGGTGGGATTGGCAGTTGAGGGAAACTGCCAGGGGAGGGAGGGTCACACCTCATCAACAAGGGTACCTGCATAATCAACATTTGTATATCTAGCCCTGAATTGTACACCACATCTTTAAAACAAACAAACAAACAAACAAAAAAGATCTCCTGTTATCTTCCTTATTCTATCTCCCTCTCTTTTTGGCAACTTATTGAATGCAGAGGATCTAGTAAAAGAACTTTGAGGTCACTATCTGAGATAGCAGTGGCATATGGTATAAAGAGTTGAGATTCCTGAGTCACTGCATGGAGGAGAGCTACTCAAGATAGCCTGATATGCATCTGACTTTGTTTGTGTTAAGTCAGTGTGTTTTAGTGTTATTTGAGCCAGCAACTAGTGCCAATTACTATGACAAATATATCACCACCACTAGCTCCTTTCTATAAAGTAAATATAGTTCACTAAAATAAAAATGTACACACTCTTTGAGCCAAAAATTACCCTTTTAGAAAACAAACTTTTACAATTAAAGCTATGATATGAAGAGATGTGCCTGTAAAGATAATCTTGCAGTAAGAAAAAAGTCAACTACATTTTTAACCATAGGAAAGATGGTTAAACAAATTATGGCATATTTATTTATTACATCCTGAACAGGCATCAACAAATGATCTAGTTATATGTATTGACCTGGAAAGATACTGATCATATAAAGATTATTTACATAAAAAACTTCGAGGTAAATATCTATAGCATGATTTTTAACATTAAAATTACATGTAATAAATTTGAATACACAAAACATTAGGAAGGATAATTTATGCAACTATATTTCAAATAATTTTGTCAGGTAGGTGAGATTTCAAAAATAGCCCCAATTCTTCTTTTGTTTAATTGTGTTCCTTACAATACAACTTTGCAGGTTTCCTCAGCAGAAGGTGGAGTCCATTTTCCTATTCCTTGAGTCTGGATTGATACTGGAATTTGCTTTGGACAACAGAAAATGAAGAAAACTGTGGTGGGCTAATTTCAAGCCTAGAACTCAAGAGGCCTAGAATGCGATCCATTCTCTGTTTTTGAGTGATGCCACCACTGTGAGAGCAAGCATAGGCTAGCATGATGGAGGAGACCAGCCAAGACCAAGCCCAGTTGAGACCAGAGAAACTGCCTTGCCACCTTGCAGACTTCTCCCTCCCACTGCCCAACTCTCCCTATCTCCCTTCTTTTTTGCTTCTTCTTTTCTCTTTCAATAAATATAAGCTTTTCTTTAAAATTGCCATAAATGGTATAGGGTACTCTGATCATCCATAATATCTACCAGGATTCAGCTTATAGTGCTTGAGATTAGGAAAGATGTTCTCAGCTCTGGCAACCTACAACATAAATGGACCTTTCTTGAAGGTAGTGCACTGGGAAATATAGTGCAAAAATTATCATCAAAGCCAAAATTATTGCTCAACATCACAAATCATCAGGGAAATGCAAATTAAAACCACAGTGAGATTCTACCTTACCCCAGTCAGAATCCAGTGTTAAAAAAAAAAAAAAAAGATGTTGGCCTAGATGCAATGAAAGGGAGCATTATACACTGTTGGTGGGAGTGTAAATTAGTACAACCTTTATGGAAACAGATATGGAGATTTCTCAGAGAATTAAGAGAAGATCTACCATTCAATCCAGCAATCCCACTACTAGGTATCTACCCAAAGGAATAGAGGTTGTTATACTAAAAAAGCCACCTACACTTATATGTCTGTTGCAGCACAATTCACAGTTGCAAAGCTGTGAAATCAATCCAAATGCCTATCAGTGGATAATGAAAATTTGAGAATATATATATATATATTTATGTATATATATATATATACATAAATATATATCAGGAAATACTATTCAGTCATAAAAAAGAATGAGATAATGCGTTTTGTAGCAATTTGGATGGAATTGGAAAACATCAATCCAAGTGAACTAATGCAGGGACGGAAAACCAAACACTGTTTTCTCATGTACAAGTGGGAGATAAACCAAGGATTGCAAAGGTATACAAAATGGTACAATGGACCCTGGAAACTCAGAAGGAGCAGAATGGGAAAGGAGGAAGGATGAAAAATTACCTATTGGGTACAATGTGCAAGGTAAGGGTGATGAGAACACTTAAAGTCTAGACTTTTTTGCCACTATACCATGCATCTATGTAACCAAAGACTATTTGTGCCCCTAAGCTCCTGAAATTTTTTAAAATTAAAAAAGAGGCCAGGTTTGGTGACCCAGCCTGTAATCCCAGCATTTTGGGAGGCTGAGGCGAGTGAATTGCCTGAGCCCACAGGTTCGAGACCAGCCCAGGCAACTTGGCGAGACCTCGTGTCTACAATAAATTCAGAAAAAAAAAAAAGAGCCAGACATGGTAGTGTGTACCTGTAGTTCTGGCTACTTGGAAGGCTGAGGCAGAAGGATCTCCAGAGCCCAGCAGGTCAGTGCTGGGGTGGCCACGAGTGTGCTGTAAGTGAAACTCCAACTCAAAAAACAAAACAAAAGTTAAAAAAGAAACTTAAAATCTAAAAAAATTATTTCCTAAATAAAACTGTTTCTTCATAGATAGTCTACTTTTTTCTGCATTCAATTTCACCTACTTCTATGTTTTCAGTGAAAGTATATATACACACACATATGTTTTAGATACACACTTATCTTTTTATATTCTATATTATATATACTTATGTACTGTATATTTATATTCTTATATAGTACTTAATATATAATATAAAATATAATACGAAAGATGTATTTTATATACGTACTATATATGAACATATAATATCGAATATAAAATGTGTGTATATATTATATATGTTTATATGATATATAATATAAAAACATAAAAGTATACATACTAGTTATACACAGTGTACTAGTATATGTAGTATAGTATAAAATATAAAAACACAATATATAATTGCGCTCTGGTGCCAGTTTCTCAGACAAATGAGGAGTGTCCATATGTTTCTATCATCACCTGCAGCACCAGGCTCAACAGACCCTTTGTCTCTGGATATAAAGTGGACAAAGAGGCATCCAGCTGTTTATCTGGGGTTTGAAGGAGCATTCTGGTGGGGATATCACCCAATTTCATTGAGATGGCTGTATTTTCACTTGAGTGGCCTTCACTACGATGAGAAATTCTCATGAATAGTTTTGACAGTGCAACAGGAAGACGAATGAATGGGCGTTCCAAAGGATCATCACATGGAACGAATTTATCATATGAATGTGATAAGTACAACTAAGAGAAAAGCCGATGGCTTTATCAGTTGTGTTACATCGCAATCGTTCATTAAATAACATCTCCGATTTCCTGTAGGTGGCAATGAGCAGATTCTCTCCTAAAGATGATGGAAACGGCAACGGTGTTGAGCAAGATGCTGGTATAGCAAATAGCAAGTGCCGAACGATTTCTAAACAGCCCTGGGGTGGATGAACAATGTTAACTGTAAAATAGCCAAATTAAAAATCACTTAAAGTTAGGTTTCAGTATGGCATTTTCCTTTCCAATAGAAAGCATGAAATTACATTAAGGCTCATTTTGATTATTCAAAACAGTGAAATAAGGATCTTTTCTTTTGCAGAGCCCTGTGTTTGCTGAGCAGAAGCCTTCATTTGCCGCTACATTTCCTGGCATCATTACATAATTGTCCCCTTGTATGCCAGTGTTTCCATAGGTATTGAAGTATGCTAAGCTGGTGAGCTAATCCTTCATTTTAACACAGTGCTATGCTTAGAGTAAGATTCACAAATATTTTGAGTGAAGCAATGAACAAAGCTCCAAATTGGATGATTAAAATTACCAGATATTCTTACAAGGAAATTGGGTAAACATATAGCACACTCAGTTAATGTTCAACCTCATAAGTAATCAGGAAATGCACATTAAATCATCTATGATGCATCACTTTTCACCTTTCACACACTGCAGTGAATTGTAAATTGCTACAACCTTTCTAGAAAGCAATTTGGCAAAATGTATCAAGAGCTCAAAAGAGTTCATACCCTTTGTCAAGATAATAACACATCCAAGAATCTATTCTAAGGAAATAATCAGAGATACAAAGATTCTTGTACACCTCCCTGTAGTTGTGGCACTATTTATAATTGTAAAAAATACTAAGATTTTTGAAAATGACGTCTCGAAATAGAATTGTTACATTTCTATGATTACATTTCTATGATTAAATGCTGTGAAACCAATAATAATCACATGCTCAGAGAACATTTAATCACATGCAGAAAGGCTCAGGTTAAATTTTGTATTGTAGTTTTGTGTGTGTGTGTGTGTGTGTGTGTGTGTGTGTATGTGTGTCAGAGAGAGAAACAGAGAAGAGAGAGATGTTTAGAAAACCCCTCCTGATATAGTAAAATAATAATAATAATAATAATAATAATAATAATAAAAGCAGCTGTATAAAATATATAAACAGAAATATATCTATATATTTGGGGGGGTTAGAGTTGGAGTCTCATGTCACCCAGGCTGGGGTGCGGTGTCACGTTCTGGCCACCACAGACCTGCTGGGCTCCAGCCTTCCAAGTAGCCGGAACTACAGGCGAATGCCACCACGCTCAGCTAATTTTTGATTTGCTGTAGAGAGAAGGTCTCGACAAGTTGCCTGCGAGGGTCTCGAACCCACGGGCTCTGGCAATCCACTCACCTCGGCCTCCCAAAGTGCTGGGATTACAGGCTGAGCCACAGAGACCGGCCTAAACAGAAATATTTTTAATGAATGATGGAGCATCTGCCAAAGAAAAACAATTCCTTGGAATTCAGAAAGGTCAAGAAAAGGGGAAATTTTGGAGCAAGTAAGCACAAGAGTTAGTATTTTACGTGGGGGTTCCTTGAGTGGGTTTAATAAGTCCTATGTGCAGGCGGTAGGAAGTAAACCATGGTGCTGAAAGACGAAGAGTCAAATTAGAAACCTTCACAAAAGGAGGAGAGTTGCTAGAGGCCAACATCTGCCTGCAGTCAAAGATAGGAAAAGCACTCCAGAGAGATAGATGGTGAGGATGTATGTCTTATCTTGTCGTTGACTCTGGTTGAAGAAGAAAAAAAACGGAAGAGAAAAGCTCTTTCCCTGAGTGAAGATATAAACTTTGCTTACTCTTACCTTAAATTGAGGCCTCTCTTTATGTTACATGTAAATGAGTCTCCAAATTCCCAAGATAGAAATTTATTTGAAGTGTGATAGGTTGGTAATGCCCACAAAGCCCAATGTTTTATTTGGGATTCTGCCAGGCAGGCTTTGTAGTATTAAGAGGGGGAGGTAGCCGGGCTCGGTGGCTCAGCCTGTTATCCCGTGCCTTGGGAGGCTGAGGTGAGTGGATTGCCTGAGCCCGCGAGTTCGAGACCCGCCTGGGCAGGCGAAACCTCATCTCTACAATAAATCAAAAAATTAGCGGGGTGTGGTAGCGCGCGCCTGTAGTTCCAGCTACTTGGAAGGCTGAGGAGGAAGGATCGCGGAGCCCAGCAGGTCATCTGGGTGACAGAGTGAGACTCCAACTCAAAAAACAAACAAACAAACAAAAAAGGGGGGGTGACACGTGGTTCCTGGGAGACGTTGTGGTTGGTTGGTTTGAATAATTCTACAGACTGGCAGGAAACCGAAGCATGCCATTCAGGGATAAGTAGGCACTCTTTACGCTGGTTATGAGGAAGGGCTTCCCGCTGTAGAAATGTGAAGATGGCTGAACACACCACACTCAATCCTGGACAGAGGAGATCAATAGCAGTTTATTAATCATGCACACTCTCAGACTGGGGGAGGAGGGCATGCTGCCCCATAGGGTCACACAAGGATTGCCCTTACAAACAGAGTGAAGGAATAAGGGATTCCGCCAGGCAGTCTTTGTAGTATTAAGAGGGGGAGGTGACACATGGTTCCTTGGAGATGTTGTGGTTGGTTGGTTTGAATAATTCTACAGACTGGCAGTAAACGAAGCATGCCATTCAGGGATAAATAGTCACTAGGTAGGAGGCTTTGGCTAGGGAACCTCATTGGAAGGAGCAGAGGTGGGAAGGGGGACTATAATTTGGCCATTTGTGGTCCTCCAAGTTTTGGAAGTCCAAGTAGCACATAATATTTCTTAACTTCAGGCCTTACACCATATCCAGAAGAAGCAAAAGCAAATCGTCTCTGAAGAAACGCATTTAAAAACCAGCTTCGTCTGGGCTCAGTGATTCAGGCTATAATCCCTGCATTTTGGAAGGCCGAGGCGAGTGGACTGCCTGATCCCACGGGTTCGAGACCAGCCCGGGCAACTTGGCGAGACCCTGTCTCTACAATAAATAAAAAATTAGCTGGTGTGGTAGCTTGGCTGTAGTTCTGGCTACTTGGAAGGTTGAGGCCGAAGGATCGCTGGAGCCCATCAGGTGAACACTGGGGTGGCTGTGAGTGTGCTACTGCACTCCAGTCTAGGCGATGGAGTGACACACACACAAACACACACACACACACGCACGTGCACACACACACACACACACACACACACACACACAAAACCAGCTTCAGCTTCAAGGATTTTCCACATCTGACATTCCAGAAACATTTCTCGGCATGCATATTAGAAACCGAGTTATCCAAGTGAGAGTGAAATGAAGCAAAAAACAGAACAAAAACAAAAAACTACAGAATCAGACCTTTAATTATTAGTTGCTAGAATTGTCTGATAAAAACAGCAAACATGCCTAACACATCTTTTTAAAACATATAATGTTAAAAGTATGACAAAAGAAAGTGAAATTACAAAAATTGATCAGAGAAATTTGATTTAAAAAATAGAGATCTTAGAAATGAAATTAGAGACTGAATGGACTGTCAGAAGCAGTTGTAAAATAGAATGAATGGTTAGAAGCAGTTGTAAAAAGAATTAACAAACTGGAAGAGCTATTTGAAAGAAAATGAAGGACTAAGAGACTTGCATGATAGAATGAAACACGCCAATAAATATTTACTTTAGACTATAACGGGAAGAAAGAGGGAGAGGAAATATTTAAATGTTTAAATGTTTGGAGGCCATGAACCTTAGATTCAAAAAGCCTAATAAATTACAAGCAAGAAAAAAAATTAAAAGTAAATGTTTAAAACACCAAACAGAAAAAGCACATAACACAAGCCAGAGTTCCGAGCAATTTACATATAGCAATTATGTTAATCCTCACATGTGAGGTTAATTGAGGCATGGAAAACTTAAATAATATACCCAGTCTTGTAGCTGGGAAATTACAGGAGTGCTCTGGCTCCTGAGTCCATGCTCTTAACTACTGGGTTTTGAAGACAGCCTCAGGATAGATAGGTACATCTTAATGAAATGGCAAAACACCAAAGACAATTAAATCTTGAAAGTGGCCAGAGAGAAAATACAGATAACCTACAAAGGAAAGGCAACTAGATGGATAGCTGACTTCTCAACCACAACAGAAACCAAAAGAAATGTGCTTGGAAGAAATAACTATCAATCCTGAATTACCTTTCAATAATAAAGATTTAAAAAAGACATTTCAAGTCAATAAAGTAGAAGAGGGTTTATTGCTAACAGGAATATACTAAAAGAAAAATCATATACTTTAAGTAGAAGAAAAATAATCTCAGAAGGTTGATGAGATAAAAGGAGGTATTTTCTGGAATTAGAAGAGCAAATATATAGAGTGAGAAAAAAAAGCCACAAAATACTCAATAAATCTAAAATAATCCCATGAAGAAATTTTTAAAATAGTTATCAGACTTTAAACAAAAAGAAAATGATAGGCGATAATGTAAGTTGTGATAAATTAGAATGTCTAAAGCATACGAATACAGAAGGATGAAAAATATGTGTACCAGGAACATCTAACTGTGCCAGGAAACTGCTTGTCTGCTCTCAGATCTGTTCTTTACCGCCCCCCCCACACTGTTTATCACACAGATTGTTATGGGAATTGGTTCGTGTGATTATGGAGGCCAAGAAGTCCCATCATCTGCCTTCTGCAAGCTGGAGAGTTAGAAAAGTCTATGGTGTAATTCAGTCACAGACTGGAGGCCTAAAAATGGTGGTGGTGGGGTGGCGGTGATGGGCTGCAGGGGTTAAGTCCCAGAGTCTGAAAGTCCAAGAACCAGGAGCTCCCAAGTTCCAGGGCAGGAGATGATGGTTGCTCCAGCTTAGGAAGGAAGGACCATCTGCCCCTCTTTCACCTTTTTCTTCTATTGTGGCCTCAAGAAATTGGGTGATGTTGGTCCACATTAGCGAGGGTGGGTCTTCTGTGCTCAGTCTACTGACTCAAACACTAACCTCTTCTGAACACACCCTCTCTCACCCTCCCAGAAATCATGTTTACCAGCTATCTGGGTATCCCTTAACCTCGTTAAATTGACATCTAAAGTTAACCATCACAACTGTCCATTTAAATCATTTTGGAATGAATTGAAATTTTAGAACTTTGCTACCTAAATTTTTGTAAATATTCCATGAACTTTTGAAAACAAAATACAGTCCTGTGCTGCATAATGGTGGTGATGTCAACAGTGGATGGCATATACGACGGTGGTCCCATAAGATTATACTTTATTTTTTCTGTCCCTTTTCTATGTTTAGACACATGAATATACCACTGTGTTCCTTGCCTATAGTATTCAGTACAGTCACATGCTGTACAGGTTTGTAGCCTCCTAACAATAACCCCCACTACATAGCCAAGGTGGGAAGGGGCTAAACCATCTAGGTTTGCATAAGTATACTCCATGATGTTCATGCAGTCATGAAATGGCCTGAGGATGCATTTTTCAGAATGTGTCCCCGTCATTAAGCATCATATGACTTTATAAGACTTGCAGAGTACAAAATTCAATACAGATATAAATTACAAGGCCAAATTCAATATCTACACTGTTTACTCTTTTGATCTGACAAGACCAAGAGAAGCATGTTCAAATCTCTCCCAAAAGGTCATTTTCAGTTTCTTTTCCTACGGCGAGTCTTAAATATTGTGATGCTGTTATTCACTATGGAGTGTATCTTGTGCATAACAGTTTTGCGTTCTTTTATACTTTGCTTTCATACTTCTAGCCATGAGTTACAATCTGTCTGAAATAAAAAATGCCATTACATCTTATTAATATATTTTAATTGTGCCTTATGTTTGCATGTGCCTTATGCACTTTACATTATTGGTCTAAGGTATGTCTCCGATAAGCACCATAAATTAGTTTTTTTGTAGTTTAATAAAGATATTATAACCAACACTGGATCATCTTGTCCCAGGGGATTTGGGAACATATAAATGTTATTCAATTAGGTTGTTTTATAGTACATAGATCTTCTTCTGAAAATAGTGTTAATATTTGCTTTCAATTTTATAGCCATTTATATAAAAATTACTTAGATTTAATTCTGTGTTTATTTTGATGTTCACTACTAGTCTGCTATACCAAAGAGCTTTGTATTGAGATTTTCATTCTGATTATTACATGGAGTATGTATTCAAGTTTTTTTATTTTTCAAGAATGTCTTGTACATGGCACATATTTAAAGCATTTGCTTATCTGAATTTGTTTCTTGTTTTAATTCATACAAAATTGTTTTCTTAAAATGATTAGTTGTCAAACAGCTGGAAAATTCTAAAAACATTATTCTATGTTCTCATGATATTTAGTGTTGCACTAAAAAATAGAATTTTTCTCCTTTTTAAAATATTTTTTAAAAAGTAAATACTAGATTTTTTTTAATACTCACAATATTTAAAAAGTAACCTAGTTGAGTCCACATACCGATAACTTTAAATAAAATTTGCATAAAAATTTGCCATTGTAGTCACAATATTTTTGTCTAGAACATTTTCATCAATTAGATCTTTGATTATAGCTTCTATATCTACTGCTATAATTTGGTTTTTGTCATTTTAATTTGCTTTTAAATATGCTATATTTTTGTTCTTACTTTCATTTTCTTTATTTTTACTTCATTTTTCCCCCAACTCCCCTACCCAGACTACTGGAGAGATTCAAAACTTCATGTCTCCACACTGAGATGGGTGACTAATAAGGCCAAAGGGACAGCCCCAGGGTACTCACTGGGATGGTGTGAACAGCTTCTAGCCTAATTCTCAGATCTACTCTATAAAGAAACATCCTCTATATCCTATATACCGGGGGTGTCAGAAAATGTGTACACATTTTAAGAGATGTTCATCGTAATCAGAACGGTAACCACTTTAAGTACCTCTTGTAATTGCAGAAGTCAAATATGACCTGTAATCACCGATCGTTATTGATATATATTGAGTATTACAATTTTAATAGTTTCTTCCTTTATTAAAATGTGTATACTTTTTTGGTACCTTCTGTATGAAATTTATTGTACACTGTAAAAGTAACTTCTCAGTCCCTGCTTGTCTGGCTCTCTGACCTACTGACCATGAAGTATGAGATGCACGTCACTACAGCTCTTTCTTTCCCTCCATCTGCTATGAGAAGGTAGATGCCCCTTGGGATGGTCCAACACCTGCAGTCTGGATTCTTCCGCCTCAAGGTTTCTGAAATTTCTTCTTCCCTGTGATGTCTGAATGAATCAGAAAGCTATGGTGGTGGATATAATACTGGTAAGGAATGTAAGAACAATAATTTCTTTGCCCAACTGGTGGTTTGATTCAGACATTGGTCTCTGGACCAGCCAGAGAGGAGTTTTACCAACACGAGAGTTTCAAGGTACAGATGTTAAGTAATGAGCTTAAGCCAATTAATTTTTACTGAGTCAATGCTAGTTTCCTGTCTTATTTTTGAAAAGAAAAAAAAAGAAGATGAAATTCACATAACACAAAATTAACCATTTTGAAGTAAGCATTTCAGTGACATTTAGTACATTAATATGGTTGTGCAACCACCACCTCTATCTAGTTTCAAAACACTTTCATCCCTCCAAAGTAAAACTCTTTGCCCATTTCCTGGCAACTACTAATCGACATTTTCTTTTTATGTATTTATTTATTTTGGAAATTTCATATAAATGGAATCATAATCATACAATATGTGACCTTTTGACTCTGACTTCTTTCACTTAGCCTAATGTTTTGGAAGTTCATTCACATTTTAGCATGTATCAGAACGTCTTTCCTTTTAAGATCAATATTATAAATAATATTTCAGGGTATGTGTATATCATCATTTATTCATTCATCCATTCATGGACATTTGGGCTCTTTTCACTTTTTGGTTATTGTGCTATGAACACGTGTGCACATGTACTAGTTTGAGATCCTCTTTCAGTTCTTTTGAGTCTAAATTTAGGAGTGTAATTGGGAGTCATATGGTAATTCTATGTTTAACTTTTTGAGGAACTGCCAAACTGTTTTCCACAGTGGCAGCACCAATTTACACTCAGAGCAGCAATGCACAAGGGTTCCAATTTCTCCACCTCCTCACCAACACTTGTTATTTTCCATTAAAAAATTATAGACACTGTAGGGGGTGTGAAATGATACCTCATTGTGACTCTGATGTGCATTTCCCTGAAGACTCATAATGTTGAGCATCATTTCATGTGCTCATTGGCCTTTTGTATATCTTCTTTGGAGACATGTCTGAGTTCATTGCTCAATTTTTAATTTGTATTGTTTTTGTATTTGTTGTTGAGTAGTAAGAGTTCTTTATATATTCTGGATACTAGACCCATATCAAACATGAGATACACAAAAGTTTTAAATTTTTATGAAGTTCACATTCTTTTCTTCTTTCTTCTCTCTCTCTCTCTCTCTCTCTCTCTCTCGTTGCTTGTACATGTTTTAACTCTAGCTAGCCTCATTTTTAAATCCTAGCAATGATGTTATGATTCTCTCTTTTGAACTTAAATATGCTAGTAGCAGTATTTTTTCTTTGAGATAAGTGATCTGTATAGAGAGTTAAAAGTAATGGATTTTCTGATTCCCTTTGATGGAAATAGTCACTTCCTTTTGGTGACAAACCTGAAAACAGATGTTCCACTGTACAGTTTAATGATTTTTTTCTAGTTAACATATTATGCATTCCCCTGGAAGTGGTGAGTTAGAAATTACTCTTTTCTCACTTCATTGTCACTATCACATTTATGCTTTGCTCTGCAGACATACATACAACGTTCTATGCGATGTCAAAGAGGAAATAGTTTGCTCTGTCTAGGAAAATGAAGACTTCCATGCAGCGTAGTAACTGAATTGAATTTTTAAGGTCAAAAATATTTGGCAATGTGAAAAAAATCTGGAAAGCAAAGTGAAGAAAGTCTCCATCTTATCTGAAGCAGATTTGATCCAAGCAATAAAGGTTTTTTCCTCTTCGATGTGTATGATGCTTTCCAACTTTGATCTTCTGGAATGATGCAAGATTTACACTTGACTTGAACGAGAATGAATGGTCCTAGGGGCCAGCCTAAGAAGAAGAAACGTGAGTAGCAGTACCAACAATTTTACTCATTTAGCAAATAGGTACTGGGGGCCTGCTATGAGCCAGACTCTGGTCCAAGTGCTGGGGATGTAACCGTGAACAAGACAGACAGGGTCCCTTCTGTTACAGAGCTGGCATTATAGTCAGGGAGACATACAGTAGCCAAGAAACAATGACATACAGTCATTCCAGGTAATGATAAGTAAAGAAAATAGAACTTGATAATGTTATATGAAAGGGAGCACTCATTTTAATAATGTGGTCAAAGAAGCCCTCTGTGAAGAGGTGATATTTGAGCTGAGATCTGGTAATGAAATGCAGCCAAACACTTGAAGATCTGAGAGAAAGTGACCATGACTGAGAAGGCATTAAAAAAGTTTAAAGAAAAGGGAGGAAGCCGTGCTGGAACTGACTACTGCAGGCAGGAGACTGGAGAGAAATGAGGTTGGTTAGGTGGGTAGGGGCTGCAGTTCTAGAACTCTGTCGTCCACGGTAAGGAGCAGACCTGGCTACCGCCTTGGGTGGCTACTCCACTGCATCGGCGGCAGCTGGGAGTGCAGTAGGTGGTCTGAGGGTAGCTCTGAAGGGGCAGTTGCCATGGCAGCTGAGGGGGTGGGGAAGGAAGGGAGGGAGATGTCAGAAGCTTCTACCCTCTGAGTGCGCACGTCTGGGAGGAGAGAAGAGTTCCAAGCAGGTTATCAGGGGAACCCAGCCACAGTCACACTGCAGTCAAAGACTTTTGTGGACTTCATCACCTAACACAGAATATGATTTGCCTCTTGTATTTTGACTGACATCCCACTCTAGAATATATATCTTTGAAGGCAGGACTTTGCTTCATTCACAGCTGCGTGTCAGTGCCTAAAATGGTACCTGACATAATATTTTGACAAATAAATATCAATAACTCTGCATCAAATTAATGAATAAAAAAGTGATAATAATAAGAATCTCTGACTTTTTTTCCTATCACTAATGTACACTGGAACTACAAGAGTTAATCACCTTTCTGAAATGAAGACCCTTCTTTAATTTTGATACATGATTCCAGATTGCCAATATGTATAAAAGACACAGCCAAATGTTTCTTTCTATCCAGTCATATCTTATCAGTGTCAGTTGAACACAAAGCTTCATTGTTGAGATATTTTTCAAGAGAATTTTCTTTTAGTGATAAACAGAATCTGAAAAAAAAAAACCCAACCTCAAGACGTGTGTGTGTTAAAATGCATAGAGTTTAAGTTTTGCTTCAGAATAATTATTAATTAAAACTTCCAACTGAGGAAGTCATTTTCTCCTGTTAAGCATGATTGAATTAGGAAATGTAAGAAAAGTACTTAAAACATAATAAGAATGTCATTTGGAAGTTTTGGGCTCTGATAGTTGTTCAGAGAAGTCGTTCTCTATCATCATGGCCGAAAGGACTGAAACTGACAGAATTCATGATGCATGAAAAAGTCTGTGTCATGCTTTGGGGAAAGCCGGTAACTAAATCCAATTTTAGTACTTTTAGGAGGTAGGAGACGATCATTTTTAAGAGTAGCTATAAATACTCAGGTCTCTGTTGTCTTAGGCTACAAGCCTGCATGTGATATTGAAGGAAGTCAAGATAAGGATAAGTAAGATCTCCACTCTCGATCTAAATGACAGAAGAGTTATATGTTTGAACCACTAAGAAACACTTATATTATTGTTCAGTGAGATAACACTTGTACATTTTTATTATTTCTGTCCTTAGCCAGATCACTTACAAAATCATAAGCTGTCAAAAACAAAAATATTTCATTGATTACTGTCATTTGGAAAGTTTGCAGTATTATTTTCAACACAACTAACATTAGCTGTGAGTCTGCTCAGAAAATCATATTTTTTATACATTTCAAGTAATTTTTATTTGTACTGTTAATATATGTAGATGGTCACATCATACACGTGAACATTACTATATTGCTCTCTTATTTCCTACCACTGTCTTTTCTGTTCACTAGATTCCAGTCACACTTACCTTCTTTTAATTCTCAAACACATCTAACTTTTTGATGCCCCAGGGCCTTTGCACTACTTGTCATCTCAGCATACACAGTTCTCTACACATATCTTTTCAGGGCTGTTTCTCACCATTTAACTCTCAGCTTAAATATCAACACTGCAGAGGTTTTCCCTAGCCACTCCATCTCAAGTTACTGCATGGTCATACTCCCACACCACTCTGAGATATTTTCGTCATAGTCATATTGCTAACTAATTTTTTTTGTTCTTAACCTGTTTTTTTCCTTATTGTGTAAGACTCATATAGACAAGAGTATGAGTCCATCAATATGAAGACATAGTATTCCCTTACTAATCTTTCAATGGTTGCAAGATCTATAGTGAAAGTCACTATTTCATTCCTAACCCAGGGATTTATGTCTTCCTGAGACCCTCACCAGAAGCAGATGCCAGCACCATTCTTCCTATGTAGCCTTTTCAGAATGTCTTATAGTTGAAATCATATGTATCTTTTTCAGACTGGCTTCTTTCACTTAGAAGTATGTATTTGACTCCAAGTAGCCAGTCGCCATTGTTTTACTAAACTCTGGTGTGGCTATGTGCTCTTTGAGTTACGGCCGTCTCCATGTTTCCTAAGCTTTGACCCCCTCTCCTACCTTGGAGAGGTGAATCTCCTCTCTCTTTCTCTCTCCTCTCTCTCTAATTTACATTCTAAATAAACGATACTTTCCAATCTAAAACAAACAAGGAAAAGAAGTGTGTATTTATAGTTCCTTCATGTCTTTTCATGGCTTGATAGTTCACTTTTTAGTGCCGAATAATATTTCATTATCTGAATGTACCATGGTTGATCTGTTCACCAACAGAAGAACATTTTGGTTGCTTCCAAGTTTTGAGAGTTATGAATAAAACTGCTATAAATATCCATGTGAAAGTTTTTGTGTAGACATAAGTTTTCAACTCCTTTGGGTATATACCAAGAAGAACAATTTCTAGACTGTACGGTAAGAATGTATTTAATTTTGTAAAAAGTCACCAAACTGTCTTCCAAAATGGCTGTACCATTTTGCGCTCCCACCAGCAATGAATGAGAGTTCCTGTTGCCCCTCATCCTCACCGGCATTTGGTGTTGTCAGTGTTCTGGATTTTGACTGTTGTATAGGTGTAGAGTGGTAACTCATTGTTTTTTTAAAATATGCAATTCTCTGATGACGTGATGTGGAACATCTTTTCATAGGTTTATCATCTACACATCTTCTTCGGTAAGGTGTCTGTTAAGGTCTGTGCCCATTTTTTGATTGGGTTGTTTGTTCTTATTGTTGAGTTTTGCATATTCTTTGTGTATTTTGGATATTAGGCTTTTATCAGTTATTTCTTTTGCAAATATATCCTCTCAGTCTGTGACTTGTCTGTTTTACTCTTGATAGTGTCTTTTGCAGAGCAGAAATTTCCCATTTTAATAAAGTTTAACTTAACAGGTTTTTCTTTCATGAATCTTGCCTTTAGTATTGTATCTAAAAATTCGTCACCAACCCAAGGTCATCTAGATCGTCTCCTAGGTTATCTTTTAGAAGTTTCATAGTTTTGCATTTTACATTTAGACATGTGATCCATTTTTAGCTAATTTTTGTGAAGAGCGTAAGATCTGTGTATAGAATATTTTTTTTTGCATGTAAATGTCTAGTTATGCAGCAACATTTGCTGGAAGACTATCTTTGCTTCATCGTATTAACTTCACTCCTTTGTCAAAGATCAATTGACTTTATCTATGTAGGTCTATATCTGGGCTTTCTCTTCTGTTCCATTTATCTATTTGCCTGTTCTTTTTGCCAATACTACACAATCCTGATTATTGTAGTTTTATAAGTCTGGAAGTTGGGTAGTGTCAGTCCTCTGATTTTGATCTTCTCCTTCAATGTTGTGTTTATTTTGAGCCTTTTAACACTTGAAAAAAGATGCCTGTAAGCAAATGTTCACATGGCATGTCTGTTTGTTTGTTTGTTTTGAGTTGGAATCTCACTTTGTTGCCTAGGATAAAGTGCAGTCACATGATCATAGTTCATCACAGCCTCTACCTCCTTGGCTCAGGTGATCCTTCTCAGCCGCCTAAGTGGCTGGGATTACAGGCCCACACTATTATTCCTTGCTATTTTTTTGATTCTTTGTAGAGATAAGGTCTCATTACGTTGCCTAGGCTGGTTTTGAACTCCTGGCCTCTGCCAGTCCTCCTGCCTTGACCTTCCAAAGTGTGGGATTACAGGTGTGAGCCCCTATGCCTGGCCAGGCATTTTGAAACTTTTAGGCAAGTCTTGTGTACTGGAACACTTCACTGAATCACTCTCATCAAAAGTATCAAAGATCTCCATTTTGCTAAATTCAACAGTCAGTTATCTTTCTTTTGATTTTTACCCTCCTTACTAATATCCTTTCTTCTTGTGGCTTTGAGAATATCAACCTCTTTAGGTTTTCCTTTTTATGTCATTTAACTGGCCTCCTTAATTCTACTTTTGTGTCTCTATGGCCTATACCCAATACTAGACAAATTATTTAATTTATTTATTTAAATAGCTTTAATTGTACAAATGGTTTTTGGTTACATGGATGCAATGTGTAGTGTTGAAGAAGTTTGGGCTTTAAGCATTCCTGTCACCCCTGTTAGTGAATATTGTACCTGATAGGTAATTTTTCATACCTCCACCCCTTTCCACCTTCCCACTTCTGAGTCTTCAGTGTGCATTATGCCATTTTATATACTTCTACAGTGAGAACATGCAATAATTGGTTTTCCATTCCTATGTTACTTTATTTAGGATGATGACCTCCAATTCCATCCAAGTTATTGCAATATATATATATATAACTCATATATATATTATAGAATGTATAGCTGAATGTATCCCATGGTATTCATGTATATATATAGAGAGAAGAGGGGACCCCCCAAAAACCCAGAATTTATTTATAAAAAATTGTGTATTTAGTCTTACATGTTTAAACTTCAGTCACCTTCAAGGTATTCTTTGTCTGATGCAAAACATCTATCAAGATGCTTTTTACACTGCTCAAAACAGTTTTTGAACTCGTCAATTTTCATGCTGTTCGGTACTTTTGCTGTCTTCTGTTTTACCTCTTATACTTTGGCCAAATGTTTCCCTTTGAGGACTTTTTTTATCCTGGAGTGGTGGGTGTCGCTCAGAGTGAGATTGGGTGAATAGGGAGTGTGGGGCAAAGGAGTTGTGTCATTTTTAGTCACACCTGGCTAATTTTTTATTCTTTTGTAGATATGAGATCTCACTATATTACCCAGGCTGGTCTCAAACTCCTGGCATCAAGTTATTTTCCTGCCTTGACCTCCCACTGTGCTAGGATTACAGACATGAGCCATTGCACCTGGCCAGCTATACCATTTTCATGATTAGAAAACTCAATATTGTAGAGAAGATGTTTCTCTCAAAATTAACCTATATATTCAGTGAAACCCTAACTTATCAGGTGGCTTTAACAGGTAGCAGTGATAAAATGTTTATAATTCATATGGAAAGGCAAAGGGCCAAAAATAGCCCAAGGCAAAATTGAAGAATGTGATTAATACTGGTAGATTATATAGTAAAATTTGACAAACTATTATAAACCTATAGTAACTAAGGCAGTATAAAATTGACTTAAGAGTAGACAAACTGGGTAATAGAACTAAGTGGAAACAGACCCCCCCACACACATAAACACCTACTTTATGACTAAAGTGACTACATTTCAGGGGAAGCAGTCACTGTCTGAATTTGATGTAGATAAGGACAAACAAGATTAGATAATAGATATAGATATAGATATATACATAGACACAAGTAAAGATATAGATTCTCTGATCCTTACCTAACACCATACCCAAAATCTATTCCAAAGAGATTGGAGATCTTAATATTAAAAATAAACAATAAAAAAATAAAACAAAATTACAGTTTTTGGAGGAAAATCTAAAAGAACATCTTTGTAATTTTGGAGTAATCAAAGATATCTTTTAAACAACACAAAGAGTTCTAGGGTCATACCACCCTGAACATGCATGATCTTGTCTAAAAGACATGAAAAGCCAACTAGCTTGTGAAAAGATGTTCAACATCATCAATTATCAGATAAATGCAAGTTAAAATGACAATGAGATATTACCACACACCCATTAAGACAGCTACTATTAAAAAAAGTCAAAAAATAAAAAGTGTCGGTGAGTATGTAGAGAAATTGTAACTTGTTGGGCACTGTTGGTGCTATTGAAAAATAGAGCAACCCCTATGGAAACAGTATGGAGGCATCTCAAAAAATTAAAAATAAAACTACTATATAAGATCCAGCAATCTCACATTTAGGTATATACCCAAAATAATTGAAAGCAGAGTGTTGAAGGTATATTTGCAAACCCATGATCATAGCAGCACTGGTCACAACAGCCAAAAGATGAGAACAACACAAGTGTCCATGAGTGAATGACTGTACAAACAAACTTGGCATATACATGCATTGGAATTCTATTCAGCCATAAAAAGGAAAGAAATTGGGCACATGCTACAACATGGGTGAAATTTGAGGACATCATATTAAGTCACAAAAAGACAAATACTACATGATTTCATTTCTATCAGGTTGAAAAGGTAGTCAAGTTTACAGAAACAAGGAATGGTTGTTACTAGGAGCTGAGGGGTGGATAGGAAGTTGTTGTTTCATGCAGTGGTCCCCAACCTTTTTGTCATCAAGGACTAGTTTCATGGAAGACAGTTTTTCCACAGATGGGGGAGGACGGGCTGGGGTGGGATCATTTGGCATTAGATTCCCGTAAGGAGTGGGCAGCCTAGATCCCTCATTTGAGCAGGTCACAATAGGGTTCATGTTCCTATGAGAATCTAATGCTGCTGCTGATATGACAGGAGGCAGGGCTCCACTCCCCTACCGCTTGCCTCCTCCTGTTTGCCTGGTTCCTAACAGGCCATAGACCATACAGATTTGTGGCTGGGAACCCCTGGCTTAATGGGTATAGAGCTTCAGAATTGCAAGAGCAAAAAGTTCTGGAGATTAGTTTCAGAGCAATGTGAATGTACATAACAGTAGTGAACTGTATATTAAAATGGTTAAGATGGTATATATGAGAGGGGACCTCAAAAACCCCAGAATTTATTTATAAATTTTTTTGCATTTATTTTTTTCATGTTTAAACTTCAGTCACCTTCAAAGTACTCTCTGTTTGATGCAATATACCTATCGAGATGTTTTTCACTGCTCAAAACAGTTTCTGAACTTGTCAATTTTGATGACTTTTAGTGCTTTTTGTTTCACCTTTTCCACATTGGCAAAATATTTCTTTTTGAGGACCTTTTTTTCATCTGGGGAACCCAAAGTGTGGCTTGGGTGAGACCGAGTGAATAGGGAGAGTGGAGCACAGGGGTCATGCCATTTTTGGTTAACAGCTGCTGAACACTCATCACAGCGTGGGCAGGTTTGTTGCCACGGTATAAGAACCAGTAACCAGTTTGCCACAACTTGGGAAGTTTCTTCCGCATATTGTGACACAACCTTTTCAAAACTTCTAGATAAAAACTTTGGCTGACCGTTTGATCTGGAGGAACAGATTCTGAGTGTATGACAAGGAACTTGCCCTCCAAAAGATAACTTCATTTTTGGGGGGGTTCCCTCATATAAACCTAACATAAATGTCCACACCTCTCACAGAGACAACTATCAGAAACTCATAACAGATACACTAGACTACTACTAGCAGTACTTGTCGACATTAGCAGAATGACCAGCAGAAGTTGAATTATGATACATACATTGAGATACATTCCTAGCACATGGAAGACAATTCAGCAGTTAAGAACCAAGAGTAGTATTCAGCAATAAGAATCAACAAATACAACCGCTCCATAAAAGGCTTCATTTACATAACTGATTTATAAATATAACTAGTCTCTACTTTAGAAGTTAGTTGGTCAGATGCCATCCATTCTTTTTTTTTCAGTTGGAG